>JAJFDK010000027.1:0-287264 GCA_028637775.1 Xylariaceae sp. X167 | reverse complement strand
CGTGACTTACAGACCTATACACGGCGGGAACATAGAAAATTGCGGTCGTTGACGGATACCGTGGATCATAATGCCGCATACACCACGGCCGTGGCGCGGCGTTTGGAGACGATAGAAGGGTTGGTCCCAGAACTCACGCATATGCTGGATCACTGGTGTGTATATCTTCAATTATCTCGACCCTCGTTGCTAATCAGAATCTAGGAAAAACTACGTTGAGGACCATGTCATGGAAGTCAACATCCGGCACGTATGGGAACACCATCGAGGGTATACGCCTCCTTCTCGTTTGGATTCCTCGTCAACTTCAAATCCTGCTTCTGGGACGGGATAGATTGGTTTGAGCATTGCTGTGATCAATGACTTCTTTTGGAAGCGTGATACACAGGTGAATGCCGTGATAAAATATAATTCGAGCTTTTTACTGGCCTCATGAGGTCATCAACGGGAGGTCTGCCGGTTATGAATACAGGTATCGAAGGCATATTCTTCTCCGTCTCTAGTTTGCAAGATCTAACAAGTAACCTGCAGGGTCAAACTCACGATCCTCCGGCAACGATCCTCCCAACGTTAACCACCGCCGTTCCGTATACCATACAACCGTTCGGGCTCTCGCCCAGGCTATCAACGACTTCGTTATGAAGCGTGATACACCATCGAGTGCTGAGTAACGGGCTCCCGCCCAGGCTATCAACGACTTCGTTATGAAGCGTGATACACCGGCAATTGCCGAGTAACGGGCTCCCGCCCAGGCTATCAACGACTTCGTTATGAAGCGTGATACACCGGCGAGTGCCGTGATAATATATAATTTGAGCGTTCTGATCTATACAAGGTCTTCAACGGCAGGGCTGCAGGGTCATGATTGTGAGTATCCCGAACGAGTATCTCTTACGCGCAACTTCTAAGTAAAAGACTGCAGATTCGACGCCTGGCAACGATTCCTCGTCCTCTTCCGGCGACCTTCGCCGTGCCAAGTTACCATTTCGAGCCTCCGTTGAACAGTTACAAAGATCGATTAGGGGTGGTATAGATATCGTACATGGATGTAATGAAGGGGTGAGCGCCGGGCAGGTTTCAGAGACGGGCAGGGCAGGTTCGAGGCGCCAGGGAAGTTGGGGTCTCCGGGCAACGTAGAGGCCTCCGGGCAGGTTAGAGACAGCAGAATACTGCCAAAAACACCATCTTTGGTTAAAAAACGAAGATTTTGCTGTAATCTTGGCAGCCAGGAATATAATCCTTCCCTAACCCCTATATGGCTTAGGTCTGTGCGACCCACCACTACAGACAGCTATTGGTCCCCACGGTACCTCCTACGAGTCATTACGGATTACGGGAAGTCGTAATACCAAGCCGGCTCCAGGTTAGCTTGATCGGGAAATTAAACTATAAATTCACAATGCGACTAAATCTAAACAGGCAAGCCGCTGGCCCATTTCCTACTTTACGAGTAGGTACGGGCGGATTTCTGCTCACGTTAATTGACGACAACATCGTTTTCCGACTTCACAAAACGCCCGTGTGTGTTCCATACAACCCGCTGCTTTCATGGTTACAGGCTTCAACAACAACAACAACAACAACAGCAACAACAATATGACTCGAATCTTCTACTTTGTACACTCTTGTGATACAAGGCCTGGTCCATAGCCTCCAAGACGGGAGTCCGAGAATGGTTCTCGACAGCCAATCTTTTGACTATTTACCGTTATCCATGCCACTATCATCATTGCTTGTTAGTGCTTGGCCATGGGGGCCAATGGAGAGGTGTCACTACCGATCAGAGCCAATTCTACAGTACCGGTGCGGCGGACTCGTGCGATGTCTGGCGTACATCGTGTCAATCATCCAGACTGGCCTGCGATGAATCAATAAGCAGGCTGCTGCTGCCGGCGATCCTGACACTCCATTCCTTCATGAGACGCTCACCAGCATCCATGCATGCGGCACCAACCACGCCAAGGCCGCCAAGACTGCCTACCTCCCGAGCATGCACGCTGGTTGCTGCCTGAAGACATTGTTTGCCCACTCAGAAAGGAGATAGGTAGTATTACCTACCCGTCATGTCAGCGTGAGTTACGCCTAGTTAATCGAAACTGTGCATGAGGCACCATTGAGGACTTCTTGAAGAAATGGCCTGTCCGCGTCTTTCTATCACATATGTACTACCAGCCGTTTGAGCATGGCTATTCCCCTGGTTGAAGAGGCGTGGGGTATGCCGTATAACCTGCGGTACGCTACTCCCAGGCACCAAGCAACACGGAGATAGGGGGGAATGTACGAGTAGAAGACGGATTCTCGCGTACCCAGTCGAAACATAATCTGTCCGTACCTACGGATTAACTATCAGATAAGTACAAACTCGTATGTGCAGGGTTCCTTTTTCGTCTCTTGGCAACTGTCTGCCTGTCGGACTAAATGCCTCTTTCGGGTCTTGCAAACACGAAGTCGTTAGTTCTGCCGGGTCCCGCTCCGTTTGTGCAGTCGCTAATATAAAGCGTCCCGAGACTTGTCCGTGGTGAGAAAACGTCTGTACTATTCCTTACCATCCACCCATTCCCTTAGGCGCTCCCTACTCTCTACAGTACATTGCGTCCCCTTGAAATGAAGACGCTTCTATACAGAGTGAATGATATCAACCTCTCATGATGGTGTTGCTTGGCTATTACAAGTTGCTGCCAGCGCTCACATTGACTCTGGCCTTCATCGGCAGTGAGTAGGTACATAGGTTATCCGTCCACTGGCGTGGCTAACCCCTGATCCCATAGGCTTTTTCATCTATGATGCCATCGACTACAATGTCGATCTGCGACTTCTTCTTGGGGCCGTCAACGCCTACTCGCCCAAGGCCGATGATGGTCCTGTCGCAGATGGGATTCCTTTACGTATCATGTGCCTAGGCGCGTCGATCACCCGTGGGGAGGTATCAACGGGCGACCGAGGCTACAGAAGATATATCCGCGATACCCTCACGTCCTGGGGAAACCCGGTGAACTACGTGGGATTTAACCGCTTCGGCGACTGGGGCGACAACGATGTCGAGGGATATGGCGCCCATCGGATCCGCAAGATCCAACTCCACGCCGAACAAGCGGTTCCGGTGCTGCAACCTAACCTGGTCCTCATACAAGTCGGCACCAGTGATTGTTTCCAGGACGATGATACCGACAACATCGGCGTGCGGATGCGAAGACTCGTGGATACCGTACTAAGCGCATCGCCTCAGGCAACAGTTATCATGTCGACACTGCCCACAACGCCGGACCCGAACCGCGAGCCATGCATCCGCAGTGCAAACGCTCAAATCCGCCAAGTAACTGCGGACTTGCAACGCGAGGAGAAGACCGTGGTGCTGGCGGAAATGCATTACCGCCGAGGCCCGCCCGGCCGTCCACGGGCGAAGGACATTGGCGGAGACCGGATCCACCCCACGGACGAAGGGTACATCATGATGGGCAACAGCTTCCTAGAAGCGATTCGGGAAGTGGAAGGAAAAGGCTTCCTGCGACCACCAGTCGAGAACGGTATCCCGGAAAACGGCGACGACGGCCGACAGGTCGAGGACGAACTCCGGGAAAAGGCGCAGGCCGAACACCCCGTCTCGAAGATCAAGAGACGAGCGCATGTGCGATTATGAGATGGGCACTCTTTTTTTCTTCGATCCGATTTCGCGAAAGTTATGTGCATTTGGACTTGACACCCTGCATCTATTGCCGGCTGCTCCTGAGTCGCGAGGATGATCGTAGCCGAACTTCATGGTATCAACTCGGGTAGCAACTCGGGCTAGTCTCGGAGCTTGCGACAAACAACATGGTCTACCTATCTAGGCGGTTCACGAAATGGGTGGAAGGTTTCACCACTAATCTGAGGACAAATTCGGGCATACTAGATGACGGGCGCAAGACCAAGGACTCAGGCAGGTGCGCTGCAGAATCAGATATAGACGGAAAACGAACGTGACGGGGAAGACGAATGCAGTGGGCAACGAATGCTCACTTCCCCTATCGAATTTTCTCACGTCACCATAGACAATATCCTAAACATTGGGCCCATTTGTGTAGGTAGGTAGTTCTAATTCATCTCTTCGGCATGCTTCATCGTCTCCTTCTCAACTCCGTAAAGAGTGGGCATTGAGTGAAGTCGGGGTTGATAGTACTCTCACTCACCGTATCCTGCGAGAGAATTCTAATAATAACACACGGAACGAGTACGCAGCAGTACCAACGACCGTTGCTATACATACATACGACGTGAAACGGTTGTCAAGTCCACTGCCCAATCACGAAAACAGAAATCTGATTCATAACAACCATCGGCGACAAGAACTAAGACATGCACCGGATAGTAACGAGACAAAACCCGATCCCTTATCTCCTCGATATATTATCCCTTAGCATTATTTTTTCACTACATACTGGCTTCCCTTTCACACAGATTTAGATATGATGATTACGTCTGGGCGTTGAATACCAGGACATATGATGTGCGTGATGGTGAAGGAAAAGACCTAGATCGTAAATCGTGAAGAATCCCAGCAATATCATCGATCCAACCATCCATTGAAAAACCCCTCGACAAAGCAAAAAAAGCAAAACCTCACCAAGGCCCTGAAACTTGCAAGCAAAGAAGAAGACACAAAAATAGCAAGAAGCGCCCGCTGTCGCCAACTCAGTCATGATCATCATGTCTTGATATTAGGGGTACTTGTGTGTGTGTAAGGGCGCAACTCGTGTCACCCAACTCATCTGGAAACACCAGCGTTGCACACGGGGTTCCCCAACCGAGATATTGAGAAGCCTTCTCAAGGGGCTGGTCTCCTGGGTCCAATAGACGTCAAGAAATATACGATATCAAAGAAGGGGTTTTTAGAAACAGACAAAACTATCAACTTCGCAATTTCATGTCCCGGGCCAACGCAGACGCAAGCCTTCAACCCATCGACTATAGAGCACGTCGGAAAGCTGCTTGCAATGCTCCAGACCAGGCTGGGGCTCGCGGCCGGGATACTTAGCCTGGAGCGCTGCCTTCTCAGCATCTCGCTCCGGTCTAGCAACTGCTTTTTCGGGCGTCACAGGGCCAGCATTCGCCATGGAGGCGCTTTGGTGTCTTCTATGGCCTTTCAGATGCGGGCTGTTGACTGCCGGGACAAGTCTCGATGGACTAGGTGGTGGTTTGGTTGGTGTACTCTTAATAATCACCGTACCTTGCTGTTTGTCCGAGTCGACAGAACTCGTATCTAGACTGGATGTGGGCAAGAAAGCATTGGATAGCTTACTGTCTTGCGCCATGGCGATGTTGAGATTACGAAGGAGGTGAAACGATCCCGCAGGGTCGATGGCATCCAGGGTCGCAAATGCATCGGAGAGTTTGGCAAGAGCTTCTCGCCTAGCTATACTAGAGGTCTGTGCGTGAAGCTCTGCCAAAGTGGGATCCAATGCTTTCAGGAACACGCGTCGGCCCAAGGCAGCCTCTTTGCTCGTTAATTCAGTTGCACCGCGATGTTTACTTTCATCCTTGACATCGTCAAATGATGTGGGAGAGGAGTCTCGAGCGGGAATAGAACCATCGGACGGCACTCTTCGAAATAGGTGATGTGAGGAACCGGCGTTACCATATGACATATCTGGTTGCTGTGGGCGTCGCAAAGCTGGCGTGGGTGTACCGCTTGCAGATCTTGTAGGAGACATATGGGCGCCCGACGCTTGCCTTACTGTAGTAGTTTGTCGCATGGTTGCAGGTCCCGGAGAAGAAGGCTGCAAGGGGTTATCCTTGAGATCCATTCGTCGCAATGCATCTTCAGCAGTGAACATGGATGATGGCTCTCGTGACTTGACCGTCGGCGTTTGTGGCACTACTGATCTTACCGTATCAAATACCCACTCGTCTTCTTCGCTTCTAGCCGAGAAATCCTGTAGAGTTTCCTGGTAATAAGGTCGGGTCTTCTTTTTGCTCTTGTTCGCGTCGTAGGTCCGCCGCCTCTCGATCAATTCCTGCAAGGCCTCGATTTTGCCCGAACTTTTGATGAATCGATGTCTCAAAAGTTCTTTGGCGGAAGGCCTGCGATTGGGATCTTTCATCAGACAGTGCGTTATGAAATCTCTGAAATCTTTGGAAAAATTGCCTTCTAGCCTCGGTGGTGGGTTTTTGGGAATCTGGAATAAGGCCTTCATGGGATGCAGATTCGCATGAGGTGGCTCTCCGTGTGCCATTTCCAAAGCCGTGATGCCCAAGGACCAGATGTCTGCCTTGAAGTCGTAGCCAGCCTGCTGAATGACCTCTGGTGCCATCCAAAAGGGGGTACCAACGAATGTGTTGCGCTGAGACTTGATGTTCGTGAGTTGGGCGGCTACACCGAAGTCAGCAAGCTTGACTTTTCCAGACTCCGACAGCAGAACATTTGCAGCCTTGATATCTCGGTGGATTTTCCCTTCAGCATGGAGGTATTCGAGGCCGCGAAGGAGTTCGCGGCAGATGATGGCAATGTGCACTTCGTTGAAAGAACAGGGTTCGGGTTTCAGCTGCGTAAACCAATGTTACTATGGGCATAACACACAGAGAATGGTTCCAAGGGGCGTGGTACCAGGTCAAGACACGATCCACCACCCAAATACTCCATGACGATCCATAGCTTGCTCCCACGGAGGAAGCTTGCCTTGTACTGTGTGACATATGAACTGGCGCACGTGCTCAACACGGATATCTCGGCTTGAATATCTTGAATGTCGTCGTCTGTCGACTCGAGATCGATCTAGATGGTTTCTGTCAGTGCGCCGCGGTCCTGTTAGGGGCACGTGAAAGGCAAGAGGCTAAGAAGAGAAGGACCTACATGTTTGATGGCGACCACATCTCCAGTTGCCTTCTCGATACCTTTATATACAACACCAAAACTACCGCCTATACTCGTCGAAACACGGTAAGTATCTGATCTCTTAAAGACCGCGATGATATCGTCAAGGAAGAACGGTGACGGAGCTCTTCTTACGGCCTAGTTCCTCAAGAACCTGGTAGCGGCTGGCAACGGTTTCGTCGGCCATGTTGACAAGGAAAGGTGGCTCGGGATGGCACGACGGGAATACGCGACTAAGTGACCCGGATCGTTTCGAGGCAAGCGAGCGGGTCGGATCGCGAAGTCAAAAAAGGTTCGTAATTCGTAACTCGTAATTCGTGCGTCGTGCTCGGGGCCTGGTGGCGGCTGCAGCAGCTACACAGGCAAGGGGTGAAGGAGGTATAGAGCGACAACAGCTGCACTCAAGAGTCAAGACACAGGGGCTGTGCGCGGACGCGTAGGTGCAGTCCGTAGAGCCCAGAGATTCAGGGACAAGCTTGTGGCCGCCTCTCTTGCAGTGAGTCATGGGCAGATGCGCGTCTCAAGTCGCGGTATGTGTAGCGCGTTCTTGATGGATGGAATCCCACGCCGTCCATTGGCGAGAGGGTATTCCGTACCTAACGAGTAAGGTACAGGCAAGGCAAGGCGAAGAAAGCTGCGGGATCGCGCACCATGCAGCAGCCAACTGAGATCCACTAGATAGGCGAAAGTGGTTGTCAGGGAACGGTCAACCGGTGCTATGTAATCCGTACCCTCCGTAGTTACACTAGAGGCAAGCGGGAGCGGGAAAGCTATGTGTGCTACGTACTTCGTACCTTTCTCCGTTTTCCTGACTCCGTTCCTGTGCACGGAACACTTGGCCGAAGAAGCACGGTGCGGAATGTCCAGCTACTTACTATGTACCCGGCGATATCTAGAACAACCCACGATCAAGCGTGCCTGCCTAACTAAATAAGTACATACATTCCACATGTCCTAGGCGCGCTAGGTACAAAATTGTACCTAGTGCGCAATCCTTCGTAGCCTGCCACACGCTACTCGTAGAGTTGCCCAGACTACGCCGGATGCAGTTACATTGTTGTGTACGCAGGGCTGAGCCTACCACCTTTACGGATTATCGACGAGAACCTTGCAGCCATTGTGTTGGGAGGCTCCTGCTGCTGTGATCCAGGCACATCAGATTACCTATTAGGTACAGAAGGTATTATTGTCGATGTGCGACGGGGACCTCATGCTGTACCGGGAGCACCGTCATATGCACTGCACTTCGTCCTTGGGACATGTACATGTAGGTACCGAGTCTATCTATCCCACATACGGGCATGGCGACAAACCATGAGGCTGGATTGACTGTACGAGCGGTATGTACCTAAGCTAGGTATTCCGAACGCAGGACGACGATGTAGGTACATACCTACCTAGGTAGGTAGGTACTCGTACGCAGTACGGAATAGGGCAGGTACGAATGCCTGGTTAGCTTGTACTACTTGTACAGTACCTAATGCTCACGTGATATCGCACTTGATAGGTGATTTCCACCATCGTTTGCAGAACCCGGTAACGGTATGGATCAGCTGGAATTCCGTACCTTCCTTTACAAGCCGGAGCGTACCTGCTTACGGAAGGCAATCGGAATTATGTACGGAATCCCAATCGCAGCCATGTGCCACGTACGGATTACTGGTAGGCAAACACGGAATATTTTTGAGCTCTATTACTCCTCCATCTTCCTTCTTCCCGTGTATCGATAGGTCATGGTGTTATCTACTTTGTACTTTTTCTTTTTCGCTTCCCACCTCACAAAAAGCAAAAATTATCATCGATCCAATCGACAAAAGTCCAGCCGTCGACATAAAAAATGTAGGAGGCAGGTTACCTGCATGGATTTAGCTACATATGTACGGGGTACGACTGCCTGCGCTAAGAAAGCAATCTGAGGCATGTACGAAGTACTTGGAAGGTACCGCGCCTACGGTTTACATTAGGAAGGTACGGAATACATTAAGGACCTTAGCCGTCAAGTATACCACCGACTTGGTAAGGTACCGCCCGTAAGGTTGAACTCAAATCTGTGCCTTGCGACGCGTTGCTCGCACCAGTGTCCCAGACAACAACTACAACAAACACTCGGGCAGCTACCTCTCGCGGTACCTGTCGCGTGTGGGGAAAGAGCAACTCTCTGATCCGCAGCCGGGAAACCCACCGCAAACCTTCACCTCCGAGCTCGCCGTTACTGGGCAACCATAAATAGAACCCCTCTGTTTGGAACAGGTACAAGTGACATCCCAACCACGCTACTAACGACGTAGTTTCGCCCATGCCACACTTACATGTTTGCTGGCGACTAAACCATTCGCGCCCTAAGTTAGTCTCTTATCCACAGCTGCATGCATCGATGGCTTAGCAGTAGCTGATCTGTACTTGTCCAGTTCTTACCTACTTACCTATGCTTGCTTGTTTTTACCTGCGGTGCTTGCAGCTTTTCACCTTCTCACAGGCATTATTGTCGTCTTCCTAATATTTATACCCAATGAAGCTGCAATATCGCGACACCCGCCCTATGCCCCATACAGCATAACGCTCGCTCCGGAAGACTGCCCCTGGTTGATCCCATTCCAGCCCTCTCACCGCTCCCGACGTCCTGGTTGTTCATTTGACCTCGAAGACAACCTGCGATCTACCGACTAAAAATCTCTGTCCGAGTGGATGACAAGGCTGGATTTGCGTACAGGTAATTGATTCTGGTGGTTTGTTGCGCGTCGGGATCTCGCCTACGGATCAAGGCTAGGCCCTATGGTTCCTACACCTCCGCCTCTACCCACACGGTTCCCGTGCTGGTGTAGAGCCGTCTACTCTTGGGGGGGAGAGGTCAGTCATTCCCATTTGCCCCTATAGTACGCAGCCAGTACGCATTACGGATAGCACTGACACGCTCTGCGCGAGGCAGTCTCCACAAGATCTCGGCTTCATCGAGGGAGACTTGATCGAGTGTCTGAACGCCGGCGACGGCTCATGGTGGACTGGGAGATTGCGGCGTAACAAAACTGTTGGCGTCTTTCCATCCAATTTTGTTGAGGTGTTACCTGATGATTTCCGCCCCATCAGTAGATCGATAAGTCCGTTAGCCCCGGCCAATACGCCGAGCCCTTCGAACAGCCTGCAGAAGACAAAGTCGAAGCCCTTTCGCAAGCCCTTTGAGGCATATGCAAAGGCGCCTCATTACACGACGGCCAAGCAGCCCGAGATTATCCGCCAGCCTTCCAATGCACCGCCAAGAAAGAACTCCACCACTTCATTCCGCAGTCATCGCGACAGAATCGGCCATGGCCCCCCGACGCCTGCGAAGAATCGAGACTATGTTCCCCGGGCTTCCTCTCCGGCACCTCCTCGCCATTCGTACCCGCGAACTCCTACGCCGGCACCCTTTGACAGTTCCTATCGCACCAAGGCTCCCTCTCAGGCCCAGTCCCCGGCTCCGCAGCATGTCTCCGGCTATAATCCGAGATCTCGGTCGCCCGCGCCGCCCGCCGGTTCGTACCGTCACCGAAGTCCATCTCCAGCTCCGCCGCATTTGTCCAACCATGGTTCGAGAGTTTCTTCGCCCGTACCGCCGCATACGTCTATGTCCAGCCATACCTCGATGGTCGCCTCACCTACGCCGCCACACGGATCCGCCTACAACCAAAGGGCGCCCTCCCCTGCGCCACCGCCCTTGAGTCACTACGGATCTCGGACGTCGTCACCTGCGCCACCGCCTTTGAACCACTACGGATCACGGGCTTCGTCACCGGTGCCGCCACCCCTTAATCACTATGGATCGCGGGCTCCGTCCCCCGTACCGCCTCCCCTTAATCACTACGGATCACGGGCGCCGTCGCCAGCGCCTCTTAATCACTACGGATCTCGGGCTCCGTCACCAGTGCCACCGCCTTTGAACTACGGATCACGAGCTCCCTCGCCAGCACCTCCACCAACGCAGGCACATAATGCGAGAACGCCGTCGCCTAGTCCGTCGTTTAGTTTCAAGCCCTACCGGCCTGGAGCTGAGCGCGAGTCGCCGCCTCCACCGGCCCCGCCTCCTCATCGGAATCTTCTCACGAGAGGAAACTCGAATGCCACTTACAATGACCGATCTCACTCACAGGGATATCAGACGCCTCGCGCTGTTTCTCCAGCCGCGCCGCCGTCTCCTTCGGGCGCCGGGTTTACTCCTTCGCCCATTCGTGAGGCCATGGACGGCGTTATTGAACAGCTCGATGCCTTAGGCGTGCCTCACCACACAGCGTCGCCTGACCCGTCTTTCGATCCGTGGTCCCCAGAGTCCTTTGATTTGGTCAATCACCGATCGCGGAGGAGGATGGTAAACTCACAGATCGTAACGGGCCCTACGCACCAAGATTCGGGCTACGAATCATATAGTAACGATTCACAGGATACTTCGGGTTATCATGGCTATCGCGAGGAATATCCGCTTCCTCATCTGGACAAGTACGTCGAGAGAATGGAGACGCGCCTCCAAAGGATGCATCAGCATCATTCAAGTCTAGGCGCCCTGAGGTACGATGCGGATCCGGCGCCACCTCCGCCGCTTAAAGGTTTGATGAACCGGTCGAAATCGTCCGGCGGCGATGATACGCGCCCACTTCGCGGCCTGAACAAGAAGATATCATCATACGATGTCGGTTTTCTCGACCGAACCGCGACTACGAAGACCACGTCAACGAGTGCTTCTTCTGGCAACCGCAGTAATACGACTACGACTAGCACAAATACGCAAAGCACTCATCGTAGTTTGATGAGCGGAACGTCAGCCGGTGGAATAAGCGCTACAAGTGCTGGCAGCTTAGCTAGGAAGAATAATCGGGCTCGCAGCGCCTTCGGCTACAGGGATAATGATGAAGATTGGGATCCAAACCGGCCAACAACTCCGTTCACTGGTGTTTCGTACCATCCGAGCCACTCCACGTCTGCGCTGCGGCAAGGAACACGAGCAGAGAGTAATGAGGAAGGGATTGCCGCATCTGGTGGTTTGGTGCAGCTAGGAGAACTTAAGCCGAGAAGGGCGAACTTCATCAAGAGAATCTTGGAGGCGACGAAGACCGGAGTTGCCTCCGGTCGGAATAGCATAATCACCAGCACCGTTCCTGCAGCTTTGCAATCGTCGCCCCTTAAACGCTCGGGACCTAATGGCATCACGGCTATCGCGGGTGGTCTTAGCACTCCGAACCTGGAGCGTGACACTACTCGCGACTCGGGATACAGTGGCGGCGTGGACTGGGTGCAGGTGCGTCAAGACGTGAACCGATCTAACACTCTAAGCAAAAACGAGCGCAACGAGCGACGCGACCGTTGTCAGATGCTGGACTATCCCGCAATAGACCCTGTCGATGAACTGTACGAGAACGTGGAAGGAGACGAAGGCGCGGATGGACTCCCAGTTCGAGAACCGATTAACTATCAAGCTCTGAATCTCAGTCAAGTCGACAAGAATTCGCGCTTTGTTAACAACCTGCCGCCAATGACTACTGCCGTAACGCTTGCGACGACGTACGTTTGCCGACCGTATAGGAGCGATGTGCAGCGCCTGCGAGCCATATTCGTTTGGGTTACAGAGAACATTCTTTGGGAGGAAGATTTCGAGGCCGACGTCAACACGCGACGTGTGATCCAGACAAAGCGAGCATGCGCCGAGGAGTATGCGGTTCTGGTGCAGGAGATGTGCGCTGCCATTGGTATTCACTCCGAGATCGTCCGAGGCTATCTCAAGACACCCGGTGAGATACCCGAAATAAACATAATGCCGCGGTCGAATCATTGGTGGAATGCTGTGCTGGTTGACGACGAATGGCGCATGATCGACTGCTGCCTGGCTAGCCCTTCCAACCCGCATCGCAGCCTGTACTCCAATGCCAGCAGCTCATCCGCAGAGTTTTGGTGGTTCTTGACTAGGCCTACGGAATTATGCTGGACACATATTCCCGAACACCACGCGCAGCAACACATCTGCCCCCCTGTGAACCCGGAGATCCTGCTGAACTTGCCGTGTGCCTGTCCACCGTACTTCAAAAACTCGATCGCCATGGTGGACTACAACACGTCTCTTATTCGGATTGAGGATCTCGAGATGCTCCATATCAAGTTCAACGTGCCCGCAGACGTCGAGGTTGCTGCTGAGGTGGAAGTTCGAGCATACTCGCGTGACGCGGATGGCGATCTCTTTGAGAGCGGCGAAGTGGTAAAGAAACGAGCCCTGGCGCAGGCGGAGTGGTACAACGGCGTGAAACGCTATACAGTGAAGGCTCTCCTCCCGGGTGACGAGGGCACCGGTGTCTTGAAGGTCTATGCTGGGAAGAGAGGTCTCATGCACAGCATCAAGGACATCCCACACCCGCTCGCGTTTGCGATTCCCATTATCCACACAGGTGAGAATCCGCCCTACGAGTTCGTCACGCGTCACCCGACGCCTCATGCCCAACGTCACGATATCTATGTCGCGCAGCCACAATGCCAGCGCCTGGCTCTGAACAACACATTCGTCTTCGCTATCCGGCAACACCCGTCGAGTCTAGGCAACGGCAACAACCCTGGTGGTGCTAGTCCGGTTCCCTTCGCGCGACCTGCGAGTGCTACGAGTATGGCCAGTAGTGCTGCGGCATCAGCTCCAAGCTCCGCAACAGGAAGCATAGCAGGCAAGAAGCCAGCTAAGCTAGCCATTCAAACCCCAGGCGGCAAGATCCTGAGACTCATGCGAAAAGAAGAACGAAGAGGCATCGGTGTCGGCGGGCGCCACTTCAGTAGTGAAGACGAGGTGAGCGACGGAGGCACCTGGGAGACGATCATTAAGTGTTCCGAGCGCGGTCTCTGGCGCGGCCTTGTGCTCGCAGACCGCACGGCTCGATGGTGTGTTTTCGCGGAGTGGGTGTGTGTGGGTTAAGCTCCCTCGTCTTCGGGCGAGGGATTGGGCAATTCCCTCTGAGAGGGTGTCGCTCAAATTAATCAAGTGTTTGTTTTCGATTAAGAATTGATACAGGAGCGAGATATTTGTTATCTCGTGCATTTTGCTAGGTGTTTTCGGTGGCCAAACATGGGTTTGTTTCCCTGATTTTAGATACAATGGGCGTTGAATTGGTACGGGGACGAGGATGAAGACGAGAACGAGAACGCGAACGAAAACGAGACCGAGAACGAGAACAAGAATAAGAACAAGAACGACGATGAAGATGAGGATGTGGACGAGCACGAAGATGAGGACGAGTACATGAATAGGGATACCAAGAGTATCATCTACGACGTGCGAGTCGCTGCTTTTCTTTCAGCAGCTTAGACTCTCACTTGCATGTTCGGCGTTGAAATGCCCTGGCTTAATGTACACATAATTGACTGTAATGCTACAGTAGGACGGTCAAAAATATGAGTTGTTTGCAATGATTACACATCTTCCGCGTTTTCTCCAGGTGTGCTATGCAAATCCCTGTTCTGCATCTTTGACACCCCCTTATACGTAAGCTGCCTGAGGCAAACAAAAATAGGGGCTAAATCGCTCGGCCTGATATCGTTGATGTAAACAACGGGGAAAGTACCTCTGTCTCTAAATCGGATTCCAGAGAAATGCAATTGATGAAAAACTTCGCAGAGGTAATTCTTGATCAAAATTGTATCTTAGGTATCTTATTCCAAGGGGCGTGTCGGAAGTTAGAACGACCACGTTCGGACCTCAATCGATCAGATAGGTGTATACAGAGAAGGAGCGACCGTAGAGACAACCTGCGACTACCATCTTACCTG
Organism: Xylariaceae sp. X167; assembly: GCA_028637775.1. NCBI lineage: Eukaryota > Fungi > Ascomycota > Sordariomycetes > Xylariales > Xylariaceae > Xylariaceae sp. X167. The sequence goes on along the minus strand of JAJFDK010000027.1, from coordinate 272,653 downwards.
AACCTCGTACCTTCCAGTCGTTATCATAACGATCGTCGTTTCTTTCGAGGTCAGGACGGCAGGCACGCTCCTCGGTAGTCGGGTCACTCAGCAAGACTACACCTGCAGTTGGTTAACGCCTTCCTTCCTTCCCCCCGATCGCCCCTTTGACAGACTCGTGCTTTCCTTCATTCAAGCCCATCTCTACGCCTGCCCTGTTTACTTCCCTCCCCTCTCACTAGCGTGTCAGGTTGAAGACTCTTCCCACTCACCTCCATAACCCACCTCGTCTTCCCGACCTAATTCACTCCATCCTCAATTCCCCTCCTCTCCATAACACCCGCGAACTCTTTTGCATCCTTGCCCCTCAACATTTATCCATTATCCCCATCATTCTTCTTTCTATTCTTTTATCATCACATTATTACTATTCTTTTTCAATCATTGGCCGCCGCGAGCCATTTACTAACAATGGCAGACCATCCTACCGCCAACGTCGTCCGCCTCGATCGCGTCGAGGCTCCAGTGACGATCAGAGCCTATTTTATGTACGCCACTGCCGCCTTTGGCGGCGGTCTCTTTGGCTTTGAAAATGGCTACATGAATAGTATAATGGGAATGTCCACTTTCATCGAGGATATGACGAACGAAAGATATACAGGTATATCCGGCACCATGGAGATCCATATAACGATGATATATACATTGGGAGCCATTGCAGGTAAGTAGATTCTTTTGCCGCTGCGCCCCTCTTCCCCATTTCACAGGATGTGTATGTATTGGTGAATTGTTAACTTTGCTTCCGCACAGGTGCCCTCATCGGGGGTGAAATGGCCGATGTGATCGGTCGCAAGATCACGATCATCTTGGGCTGTTTCATATTTGCTGCCGCCGTAGTCATGCAACAGATGGCCACTGGAATCAACATTTTTCTCGTGGGGCATTTTCTTTCGAGTCTCGGGCTTGGTGGTGCCACCGCCACTCTGATAATCTATCTATCAGAGATCGCGCCTCGCAAGAGCCGTGGCGCTATCGTCGGGGCGTTTCAATTCGTTTCGAACTTGGGTAAGTCGTCATCTACCTTAACTTCTCATTTATCGTCTGGTCCGCAACCTGCTTACGGTGCCAGGCATGTTTCTTGTCTCGATCCTTGATTATATCGATCGAAACCGAAATGATGAACTGTCTTACAAGATTCCTACCGGCGTCCGCATCCTGTGGGCTATCGTACTCGGATGCGGCATGTTCTTCCTCCCGGAATCACCCCGATTTCACGTTCGAAAGGGCGACCTACCCATGGCTGCCCAATGCCTGTCCCGAATTCGGGGTGGTCAGAACCCCAACAGCAATACCATCCGACACGAAGTGAATGAATTAGCAGCCAGCTATGAACACGAGCGTTCTGTTACGGCTCAGAACGGATACCGGGCCTCTTGGCTCGAATGCTTCAGTGGTTCTCTGGACAACGGGTCCAGCAAACTCAGACGCACCATACTTGGAACGACCCTCACGATGGTATCTCAATGGTCCGGCGTCAACTTTAGTAAGTTGTTCTTCAATTTTGTTACAGGTTTTTCGCTAATCGTGTATATCACAGTGTTGTCTTTTGGAACCAGTTTGGTAAGCACAATGAAAGCCTTTTACAAACCGAAGCCTGTCACGAAATCCCTATCACCTGAGCGTTGCACTGATCACAGCTAACCGTTTTGTAGTATGTGCTTATCCCTTTATCCTTGCCGCGTACATAGCTGTTTGGGTTATAACAGTCTTGATTTAGATCCTCAGGACATCGCAGTGTCGTATAGTGCGCATATTTAATACACATGACAATGCTAACATAGGGATAGTTTTACACAGATCGGTTTTGATGAGGATGCCTTCACGGTCTCGATACTCATGACTCTTGCCAACCTGATCTTAACGCCCTTGTCGATTTTGGCGATCGATAAATATGGTCGCCGGCCCCTCTTCATCTGGGGGGGCTATTGCTTATGCTTCTATCAAACCATCACCGCCGTCATTGGCTTCGTCAGCCAATACGACGCAAGACTGGCTGCCATGGCTGGACAAATTGGCATGATTGTCCTCTTCTTCGCAGTCACCTGGGGACCCGGCTCATGGGTCCTCATAGGAGAGATTTTTCCTCTCCATATCCGTGCCAAGGGAATTGCGCTGTCCATTGCCAGCAATTGTAAGTCATACCGACAGCGGCTTGGTTGCATTGTTCAAACTTCAAGTCCTTATATTCGTCTCCTCTTCCCTTTTGATCCAAAACCCCTTTTCTGACTTGCATTTTCCTCTATTTAGTTCTCTGGAATTTCATTGTGGGACTTATTACCCCCGTTCTGGTCGACCAAGACCAGGGAAATCTCGGCGCGAAGATCTTCTTCATTTGGGCCAGTCTCAGCGGCCTCGCAGGTTATTACAGTTACATTTTTATCCCGGAGACTAGGGTCCTCACTCTGGAACAGGTGGACACGATGCTGGCGGAGACCACGCCGCGCACCTCATCTAATTGGAGGCCTCGATTTGTCCACTCCATTGAGTTGGAAGAGGGTGTCACCCGAGCCTCTGCTCAAACAGGTACCGGTACAGAGGCTGTGTCGCGCCGATGATGGATATGAACCGCCCACACGGACAAAGGTTACGAAAGGGTATCCTTACAATCAGTCGGGGTTTCGAGACAGAATGGGATTGATTTTCACGTATCGTCTTCGTCTCCATGCTGTAACGTCCTAGTATGAACTGAGTGATAAGCTCTTGTGACCGATCCCATGCGAAGACAACCTTGGACCCACGTGACCCGAAAGCGAGCCTTGAGACCATGGCGTCGAGGTCCGAATTCGCAAGTTACCGGACGTGATTTCGACTGAGTATGATGTAATGCAGGCATCTGGGAACATTCATGTTATTTTGAACAACGGATGGGGGTGTATTCTTCGCATGCACCCGTACTACACGGAAGGTATGCTGGCGTATTACGACATCGCGGGAATGTGGTCGAGTTGCTTGACGTTAGTGACGCACAAGTTTGGGGAAGAGGGATCCATGGGCCGGATAATGACTACCAGATTGAGACGGGGGAACCAGGCGGGACGGGACGGGACGGGACGGGACGGGACGAGGAGGGCAGGTGTCGCGACGTTGGGATTGAATTCTATTATCGCCTTGAACATTTTCTACGTCATGCACGGCATGGTTCTGGATGCAATGGCCCGCGGACGTTTACCGTGGACAGAAGAGATGGCGAGCGAGAGAGAGAGAGACCAGAGGGAGGAGAAGGAGTTGAGAGTATGAACGGTTTTGATATTGTCTCTATATCTACATCCGAACATGGCACGACAGTTTGAGGAAAGCGGTCGTGAGCCGTGATGCTCTTTTCTCCGTCGTGTGTTTTTATTTTCTTTCTCGTCGCGCTCTATCGCTATGGTCTTCTTTCCCCCACGTTTCTGCTGTGCTTCCCACCTTTCATTCGGTGAGGTAAATGATATATGCCAGGAACAAGAAGCCTGTCTGATTCACTTGTCCTTGCAGGATGTGCGACATCTCAAGCTTTTAGTCTATCTCTTGGGACGAGGAGAACTTTTATGTGACAGAGCGCGTGGAACGCAAAGCGACGAATGAGAAAACTTCGATCGCGCGTACCGCTGATATCTCCAGATTTTGGTAATGTTGACCAGAGTTCCCCAGCTGAGCTTAGGAGTGTGTATGCCTGAGCCATGCTCGGGTTTGATTCCGGAAGCTTTCATGTAATCGATTTTCACTTCCACCACGACAGCAAGGCCAGCTGGGTCTGAGCGTGAGGAGTCAAAGCCCTTGCCACTTCAGAAGGGTCCAGTAGTGCTTGCACGTGTATGACCCGACCCTTGCTTGGCCCTGCCAAGTTGGCAGGGCCAAGTAAAAAGCAGGAGTCAAGAATGCATCGCTGAATGCTCTTGAAGAAAGAAGAAGCTGGGATCACATCGGAAGCAGCGGTAAGGGGAATGTGTCGTGATGGGTGACACCCTGGAACATCTGCCAATCTGGCAAACAGCCGGATAAAGGAGCTGATGAAGGAAGCACACGTGCCAAAACCTCATGCAGGTAATGAGGCTGTCGCTCATGGATGGGAAGAAAGTCGGACGTACGACCCAGCGCCAGTATGACAATCCAATAATGGGTGATGACACCGTGATACTCGGTCAACCCGGCGGGCAGGCAGACCCATGAGACAAGTACCGGAAAATTTCATTTTCACTGTGATACCCATTGTGTAAGCGAGATATCTTGAGACACGGGGACGACTGAAGAATTATTTCAGGGGGACTTTTGACCAACTGGTAAACGTGGTAAACGTGGGGAACAAGAACCCCCTTCCCTTCTCTCCTGGCAGGCAGTCAGAAGGGGCTTTATTACGGAATAGAGACGTCTCTGTTATCAGCAGCATGTTACTTACATCTACCTTTTTAATTTGTACGGGTGTGAGACTCCACCACTGTTGGTTGGATACATATCCATCTGACTGGCTGGCTGGCTAGCTGTGATTATTTTTTCCACTCGGTCGCAGCCAGCGAGTCTTGAGAATCGAATCAGAAAGTTCGCTTCGTTATTCGGTAGATATCACCTCCAATAGAAAATCGGCAGAGAGCTGGCCCAAAGAATCGCGAATGCCGGCTCCAGACTAGGAAGAGAGATACACGGGGCTACGACATAGGCAGGGTACTTAACAAATACATGCCTAGGGCAGTGTATCGTCGTAGGCAGTGTAATTTTTTGATGCAGGTATGTGATCCCATCTTGTAGGGTGGTATTTGTGGCTTGGCGGCGATCCCGCTTAACCGTTGAGCCCTGGTCATTCCTTGCATAAGACGCTTGTAAGAGAAGAAAAAAATGCAACTTCTGGAGAGCCGATAATACCTAGGTAGCCAAGAGAACCCGATCGGCATCGATCAGGTCTGCGAGGAGTAGGGGTGAGCTTGGGAGGCTGCAGTTTCTGCGACAGGCCCATGATGTGCACGACACGTAGCCCGTCTCGGGAATTTGGAAGTGCGAAGCACGGATGGAGCAGCGAAACGTCGGGGAAGACCAACATGACATGCCCAGATACGTGCTTATATGTGTGGTAAGTTGCAACTCTAGATCGACGTAATGCTGCCGCCTACCAATGAGGACGGTTGTACGGAGTAAGTCGTAGTGAATACGGAATTCATTTTGCCGTATTATGAACAAAAGATGGAATTTATTCGTGTTTTCGTCTTATCTCCGTGAAAGTGAGCCGGAGCAAGCGGAAAACACCACACGCACAGCCAGCCTGACTTGACGTCCTACAGATACAACATCAGCGATACATTGAAGACAACAGGATGCCGCTGCCTTCGTAGGCAAACAAGAGAGAAACTCATCTGAGCGCAAGCTTTGATGCTTCTCAACAAGTGTGTTTCTCTTTTGCTCTTCCTCACTCACTTTCTTTCTCTCTCTCTCTCTCTCTGTGTGTGTGTGTGTGAGTGTGTGAGTGTGTGTGTGTGGATTGGCAGTTCACCCGGTGAGAGAGAGTGTGTGCGAGTGTGTGTGCCTGAGAGAAAATTCTTCACGTATGTTGGTGACCGGCCTGCCTTTGCTCATGAGGATCCGTTCACTTTACGAGAAGGGGAGTCGCTGTGGGTGGGTTGGGGGACAGTTCTGCACTTATAAGCGTGCACCTCTCCACGGCACACTCTGGTTCCTTAGTTCGCTAAGTCTCACCGATTCGAGCCTGTTCGAGTGAGCCTATGAGTTCGGTGCCGTCTTCACAGGCAGGGAGATAGCAGACAGCAGATAGCTTGAGAGGGAGGGTTGAGAAAGCATGAATGCCAGAGGGGAGAGGGGGTGATCGGTGACGGAATCTTATCGCAGGCGCGAGGCACCCACGACTGCTGCCGGTATTCGGTACTTCGTGCCGGGCCTATGAGTGGGTAGCATTACTGTGGGGCCACGAAGCGGGCCGTTTCGGCCTTCAGCAGCTGACGTCGCCTGCCTTGGTAGTGTGGGTACTCCGTAATCCGTACCTCATACTCGTATGGACCTTTCTGTAGGTATTCCGTATTCCGTACGGAATAGACCGCCAACGACGCAATTCGAGGAAACTTTTCCGTAGAGTCATTGCAACTGGTCGCAGCGACATAGGATGGAAATTCGAAATTTCTTATTGACCTATCCAAACCTTCAAATAATACCCGACGTAATGAGATACGGAATATGGATTATGGAATACCCGACTTGGTAAGGCAATTCCTTACTAATAGGTACGGTACCTCGTGAGGTCTGAAGACGCCGCTCCTGGAACACCGGCAGACTGCATTCCTATCAATCGTTCGGAGCATCGGAATGGTCAAGAAGTGCACGGAATACGGATTCCTCTGTGTCCTCGAGAGCTATTCTCCTGCAATCCCGACCTACATTTGGAGCACATAAGCAAAGATGAAGGAGGATGGAATTGCTGGCAACACCCGAACTCCCTTTCGCCTGAGTCCTGACCCACTGCTGTCACTATCCATCGCACGCAACACCTTCAAATGTACGGATACCTGTAGCCAAAATAGCCTTATGGCAACACGACTTCTCAATCTCGGCGTCTCGTTTTCGCGTTACGTTTGCACATGGTGTCCCATTGGTAGTGGTTGGCGCCGATGCAATTGTTACCTATCTGCGCCACTGGACGGTGAGATCTGCAGACTGGAAGCGACTCAACACCAGACAAGACGTCAACCTACTCCCTAGACTGTCATGGATAATGCGTACCAGGAGGAGTATCTAACGACGGTTAGAGTCATCCATAAGTAGTTATCCCGTGAGTTATTATTAGACAGGGACTAATATCGTCTCTGCGTACGCTCAAAGATAGGTACTCGTAGGTATGTAACGACAAGCCTTTGGCCTATCCACCCTGCCTTGTATAAGTCCTCCGTGAAGACGGACAGAAACCCGGTACTATCACCCCCCTCCAATGTCCCTCGATGTCATGTCAAGCACCAAGCATGCCGTCATTATACAAGTGAACAGATATCGAGTATCATCGAGGTGCTGCTAGACGAGCTCAGATGCTCCGATGCCGCTTTGCCATACGACATTCTGATACCTGCAAGTACTTTACCGCGAGTGTACCGCGTCTACCTGCCTATGAAGTACACCATAGGTAGCAAGATAGCCATACACCAGGGGAACGTTCACACAGGGCACCCTGGATAACTTCAACCATAGTTGTATTCTTCACGGTCGTTGATCTAGATACATATGTAGTCAACTGTACGGTTTACAAGTCCTTCCCTCTATCGCTCCTTCTTGGTAGCGCCCTACCAGATTGGCACAGCTGGTGTCAGCTGCCGACTCTTCGGTCTGCCTGAACACTAGGTAAATCGACCATTATTCCCGAAGTCGCGATGCTCCTAATGGATGTCTCAACTCTCGATTCTCCTCTCTCCCAACTCTTCCCTCCATACTAATCCCTCCTTGCCACCCATCAACCCTCGCTACGGGATTATCGCACGTCGTGTGACGTTAGACCCAGACCCTTAACGCTCGTGCCTTGTCTGCATACATACCTACCTAGTGTCTCTTGTCTATTCCGTCCTTCATACATGCCCAGCAGCTCCATAAGTGTACCCATTGAATTCCTCCATCAAAAGCTTCCACACCAGCTCCATTGCCCTCTTCTCCTCCCGGAGGAAGCGGCCGATACACCGATATGCAGGTACCGCAACACCCGGCCCACTCGACGACGATCTCAAATCTCACCCCGCCTGGTTCTACCTAGATACGATCTATCGAGGTACCTAGGGTACCGACATTTTTGCCTGCAGCACCTTAGGAGCCATGATTAGTGAATGCTTCCGGTCTGCTTGTTTATGACTTGGTAGTAAAAGGCATGGAGTGTGTAGAACACACAGGCGATGATCACAGCCAGCAACGGTGGGAGATGTCGTTATGATACTTCGTTTATGTCTCACCATCGCTGGTTTCTGTCATGCCATGGTGTGCATTCCTGCTTCTGTCTGATGTTCTCAACTTGCTCCCTTTGTTAACATCGCCTACTCTCCTTTCTCTATGCTCTCGTTTGCACACTCAAACGCGTCCCTGCTGCGGGCCCCATGGAGTCGTATGTGCCGAAATAATAAGATTGCCCACACCGTCGATCATCTCTCGATATGCTCTGCCGCGATCGACGGCTTCCGTAAGTAAGCACGTACCGGGTTACTGATTCGTCTGTGTCCCTTCAACCCCTTCAATCTGGTGACTGGGTTGGCGACACACCGTGACAGCAGGAGATACGGTCTAGATCGTCACACTACGAGAGGTTAATCTTGAAGAACCTTTGTCTGTGGGCTCAACAGATCAACCATTGGTCCCAGTCTGTCTCCCTGCTCATATCTCACTGACCATGAAACAGGGCCAGACAGTACCATGTACGTACGCATGCCATCGTGTGATGGCTAATGGGCGAGGATCACGGAATCCTGCTGTCTCTTTATCTCTTAGAGATCTAGCCAAACTCCTCTGCGCATCGGTTTCTGGTCCCAAAGCTGGTGGAGATCCTCAACAAAATCTTGGCACGATGTCAGTGTCTCGTCTCGCAAGCGCCCAAAGTCAGCGGTCGTCGGTGCAATCTCCCATGTTTTTTCCACGCCACTGTACCGATGGTGTGTCCCCATTCACACCCATGTACGGAATATGTTATGTGCCCTTGATGAAACCACGGCGGGCTGATACCCCTGCTGCAGAGGTATGTAGTGTACATGGCATACCTGCCTGTGCTAGGTATACTTGGTGTATCTCCGCCGGCACTTTATGACCCTCCATACGCCATTCCTGCTCCCACTAGCGAGATTCTGGTCTAAATTAATCCGTGCCTCGATGGTAGCTTCTTTTGGATCTCGCAGTGCCGACCGTTCAAGCCTCGAGAGCCCTTGGGGGTGGGCTTGATGCTACACCTCTGTCGGCGCCGACAAACCACCATCGTGGCTCTTACTTCCCAGCGACAGGGCTGAGTGGATTCAGGTGGCGCGCTCTTGTTTTGTGCACATAACATCTCATCTCCCACAGGTGACCTGGTCCATGTCGTGAACTCTCCCATCGAAACCTATCACGATCCAAGCATCGTGACGGGCTGTTACTCCACCTGCAATCCTTTCTCTCTCGCGCGCACGCGCTCTCTCTTTCTCTCGTTCCGGTGCGACTCGTCTCGAGATAGCCATGGTTCTGGAGACCGTGGACGTGTGCTACTATCTACGATACAATGCAGTTACAGCTGTACACCTTGGTACATGCAAACGATGGAGGTAGCTGGGTTAGCTATTTGATGCTGTCGCACCAGGCCCCACCAATCTCCTCTGGTAATCCCATATCAGGCTACGGCTCTTCGGAGCAACTTGCCACGAACTCTCCAATGCCTGGGATTTCGGCCAAGCTCTAACAAGTCTTTTCTTCTGGTCTGCTCAGGTCGACTACGTCATGGTATACGGGCACCTTTTCGCATGCTGCTGTCCCTCTCAGTTCGAGGCTCTCAAACGATCTGCAATGGTGTTGAATCTGCCCACCTGTCAACGAGAAAAGGGTTGGATTTCCGCCGCCCTGTGTGGACATCGGTACTGTCTGTTGCTGCTCCATGTGCGAAGCAAGCCAACACAACCCCACGATACCGTAAACCGAGATAACAGGCGTAACAGCACAGCCCTATCTAAAATAGTATCAGTATGGGGTGCTTCTGGTTCTGAACGCGTTCGTTGTTCCACGATAGGCGCATATCGGTTCTATGACGAGGGTTACCTTTGTGAAAAGGAGACCTCTGCGATCCCCCCAAGGCCGACTCCCTGCGGCCACTTCTAGGGTCGACATTTTACCATCACAATCAACCAAGCACCCCTTGCGCATTTCGTGGTCCACACCACTTACATGACATGCCTGCTTCGCTACCGAGACTCGGATGTGATCCTAAGCAAAGGTATTGAGGCCATCCCCGCAGATTCAAATGTACACACCCACCACCAGGAGATCCATGCTTCCATTGGTTTACGTCCTCAGCATTTTCAACTACGGTCATGCGTCCATCCGCGACGCCTGTCCATTTCATATCATGCATAGCCAATAAGCAGCACTGGGACTTCCCAGCCCTTGTAGTGTACTTATCTTCTCGTACAGCTAGATGTACGAAGTACCTCGGTATCGTCGCTCTCTCCTTCTCTGTCCGGATGTGAGGTGGGTTTAGGACCAATGCAGACGTATCGGAGTTACAGGATTACAGGTATGCCTCCTTGGGGACTTTCTCGTTGGTCTTGGTGCCCACATCTCGAGGTGCTATATCACTCACTTGCGCTTTCTAGTCTGTGGTTGACACTTCCGCCGCCTGGGGATCGCGATGGCAGGGTCTTTCTGTTTGTCCCTAGGTACACCACCATGACACGGCATTAGCCATTCAGCCGAGAACCAGCACCTCGATGTTGCTCGAAGTCGGAGACTGTCGTCCAAGACACCGGGCGTGTGGCTCAGCTGTCCCCATACACGGCCTATTCACTGTGACCCTGGCCAGGCCGTACCGTGCAGTACCCTCGGAGACACCTGGGCTCAGGAAAACAGGACGTCATTCGGTCTCTCTCTCTCAGTACTGCTACCTTTTCTGGTCAGTACCGTATCGAGTAGCCCAGGCTAACCCGAAAGGAACCACAGGTTCTGACCGTTCTCCAATGCAGTCGTAGTGTGTGGTGCCTTACTTTGTGTCCGGGTCCTCCCTAGGGCCTAGACATTTTCCCGTGAGGGTATGCGTTACCGTTCGGTATTAATCCCACCTCTTGTCGTCTTGAACGAGCAAGGGGTTACCTCGTAAGAGGTCAGAGTGCCTTTGCTACAACCACGGGTAACCTTCTAAGGCTCTATTCCTACATAACTCTGGGCCTTCGCCTGCCACTATCTAGACATCGACCCCACCAGTCGTTCGAGCTCTGCCATTCTTATATGTAACTCGACCCGAAAGCTTCACTGGTCGTTCCATTTGGATTATATATCTTTTATGGCTTTTCATTCACGGTAGTAACAACGTTGTCCTACTTGGGGAGACCAGCTTTGCAAGAACTCGTCCTGTCTTTGAGGCCACTGCCCTTATTTGACAGTTTTATGGCATCACCTCCTTCTACGAGGACTCGATCGTGTGTATAGGACGGTCTCTTCGACGGCCGCTTGTACGAGGAGACTTGGCGGAGTCAGCTTTTCGTTCCATGTCGGAAGCGTTCCGGATACGGGAAGACTTCATTCCTTTCGACTTGGCTAGTTTCCCCGGACAATAAGTTGTGGCTCTTGTATAAATTCAATATTTATCAACCGGACAGTGACTGAATCACGGCAACCTCCAACCACGCTTCTTCGTCGACTGTCGTTGTTGCTACGGCCTAACACTGAGAGTCTATCGAATTGCAACGAACCTGTCACACGCTATCAAGCTGAATCCTCGCGGCGACGACTATTCCCAATGCTCGTTACTAGGCACTTCGAAACGGAACAGAGTCACTGGTCCAGAAAGTTTGAGACCACCTTCCATAAACCCACAAGCCCACGCATGTCCGGCTACGACGGCTCGCTCTCCACGCAGCCTGATTGGCAGGGGCATTATTCGTTTCTCCCTCCTGGGGATAACAGTATTTTTGGGCAGCCCTTTGAACAGGTATCAGGCTCCAGCAACGATAATGGCGTTGCATCTCAGCATTGTTCGTCATCGAGTGCTCAGAATAGCAATCTTGATACGCATGGCCAGGTTGGATCAGGCAGTCTTGGATCACCAAGAACCCATCGTGCTATAGATCCTCTAGGCTTACGACAACAGAAGGCTGAGCCTACAACTCAAGGACAGTCTGGCATCTCAGGCAGTTCTCACACTATTAAGGCAGAGACGCCTCTTGAGGAACCATCTATACCTACCGAAGCTACACAGATCACACTTGAACCGACGCCGCCTGTTTCCGTGCCATTGGCGGAACATAATGCACATGCTGGTGTCAGTGCGGGCGGAAACGATGAGCCGATTGTTGGAAAGGAAGAAGACGAAGATGTCGTAGAGGATGAGGACATGATGGAAGGAGACGGCGACGCGACATGCGAGGGCGAAGACGAACGTCTAGGTCAGCCACAAACTGCAGCCGAACGAACCGCCGCTAGGAGGAAAATGAAACGGTTTAGGTAGGAAAGATGTGCAATTCTTCAGGATACAACTGACCTTTTGCAGGCTTACGCATCAACAGACTAGGTTTCTCATGAGCGAGTTTGCGAAACAACCACACCCAGATGCAGCTCACCGAGAGAAACTCTCGCGAGAGATTCCAGGACTAAGCCCTAGACAAGTCCAGGTCTGGTTCCAAAACCGGTGAGTACTGGATAGCGACCGCTCCTTGGGTAGTTGGCTGACCGTTCGCAGGAGAGCCAAAATCAAACGAATGACGGCTGACGATCGAGATCGAATGATTAAAATGCGGGCAGTGCCTGATGACTTCGATAACGTCCAAGCATTACACTCTCCTTATGGTGCCGTACACCCGCTTGGGACCGCAATTGCACCGCCTGTTGACTTTGCGTCGTCATCTTATACAGATCATATCATGAGACCATTGCTGGTAGACACGATGAGACGCGATAGCGATGACCACATTTCTCCTACAGGAATCAGCCCTGCGTTTGGTAGTATCGGTTTCACGCACTCCGGTGCCATGAACAGCTCTGATATCCTTTCCCCCTTATCGCCCTCTTCAAATGATAGGGGATACTACTCAAGTCATACAGGAAGCTCGCTCGGGGGATCTAGAGCAAACCCATTCGCGAGACAGAATAGTCTAGATTCAGGGGTCCAAAGACAGCATATTCGTCCCCTACAACCGCTTTCGCTCAGAGAGACAATGTCAAGGTCGAGATCCGATAACTTGCAATCGCCGCTCCGATCAAGCATGTCATGGAAGGATGGCTCGATTGGATATGCAACCTATTCTGGTAGCAGTGGCAGCTCGGGGGCAACAACGAGGCATGGGTCTACGTACCAAACGGATTCTATTGGTAGCAGCGCTGGGGGTACGTTGGGTTACGATAGCTCTTATTCAAGTGAGAAGACTGCATCCTCTGTGATGTCACTGCGTTAACTAGATGTAGCTTCTGGATTGCGATCAACGGCCAATATCAACTACAACAGCCTCCCACAGCCGTCACCAACTCGGTCTCGTCTCCGAGCCGCTTCAGCCACGTTACCACTCGGCCTTGACCTCAGACACCAATATCGTTCTTACTCGTCTAGCCAGAGCTTTCAACCGCCGACTCATTCCTCAGCCTCTCGCCCTACCCCATACAGCACATCATCCGGCTACTCCACGACTTTCCCCACGGCTCCCCTCACTGCTCCCATCGATTTCTCACTTTCAAGAACGCCGGCTACGCGGAGTTCTATGCAAGATTATTCGATACCGCAGCTGAGTGCACCGATTGCGCCGCCGCACGACTTTACCCAGGGGCTCCATGGGAATATGGCGAGCTCAAGTTCCGATCGAACGCCCATGCGAGACACTTTCAACGGACATGTGACCATGGAACAAAGTCAAGGATCATCATGCAACGAAAAAGGCGAGGCATACTCCCCCGCTGAAAGTATGAATGCCGGCTTGAAACGGAAACGCAGCTCCTTCAGTCTATCGCAAGGCCCTCCTCCCCACGCAGCGAGCTCACCGCAAAATTCCCAGCCATACGGGCATACTAATTAGCAGTGGGAGGCAATTCGTTCCCCCTACACCTCCCGATAATTTTTCTTTTCTTTCGCTTATATTCCCATTTTCCCCCTTTTTTTCTTCTCCTTCCTGGCTATACTAACCTGCGTTTTTTATATGTTCGACGGATTCTGTGCCTGTTAATTTGGATCGTTAGCATCAAAGGAAAGAAACTTTGTGCATACAAAAAGGCGAGAGCGTTTGGTAGTGATGCCTCCAGGACTGGACCTGACGTTTTGGGATCCGTAGATGGCAGCCTTCATAACAGTTTTGCGGAACCAACAGGGAGGAGTTCCTGCACGGAATAACAGCCGAAAGCCTCAGTTCAAACGGGAACTCGTCAACAGCGATGCCGAACTCTGGCATCCATACCGTGGTCCAAATGAATGAAGAGCTCGTGGCCGGGCCTACATACAAATGATGAGGGCAGTGGCATACAAGGTCACAGTGTACAGACACGCAATGTCGCCAGCGCCGTGTAATAAATAGGCAAAATCGAAGTTATTGATTGACTCCTGCTTCTCTCTCACTAATTCGCCATCGTGCGATTTTTTCTCTATTCAATTCGAAGACGGATTGTTTATTTCATAGCGCAGTTGGCTTCGGAGACGACATCACCCTTTTTATGCCGGGAGTCCGCTGCAAAGGCCCGTCCGGATTGATACAGCTATGTTGAGGAGAGTTCTTCCTAAGCATCACATCTTACAACGTATATTTATCCCCTCCAACAATACCCCATGTATCTCTTCCGCTATTCGTACTAGGCCAATGAGATGACTGTCCTCGACCTCCTACCGAGCGGCCTGAGCCTTGTGCCGGGTTTCGTCCTGAGCCATGTTCTTCCGGAAATCCCAGCACTCGATTAAGTTATATTATAGATCGTCGGATTCTCCGACGGATTGCGGTAATGTCGATTCGTCGTCGTACTCCAACACTTGGTCCGTGTGACCGTTAGGTGTTCGGCTGGAAGATGCGGGGAGCAGCTGCCTGCCTCGTCGTGAGTTGATTCATTCTATGCCTATAATATAGTTGGCGAATGAACGTGAAGATGACCATACTTCTCTTCCAGTAAAAACCCACGAACCTGCTCTATTCGGATGTCCACTGTTGGATGACAGTCAAGTCGTGGTGAGTAGTCCGTACCTAACATGTATGAAGAGTTCGTATATATTTATTGATCAGTGTGAGATGTTATTACAGGTCTAGATATTGAGAACGTCGATATAGCACCAGGTAAAACGGAACAAACAGACAGAACAAAAACGATGTTGTAGAATGGAGAGTTCCTTTCTTAGGTCTACCATTTTCCCCCTCCATCCGAGTTGCTTTCATACCTCCTTGTTGTACCTTCCCCTTCTACCATATACGCCTGCCACCCTTCCCGCCCTGGAAGCCGTTTGTAGAAGGCTCGACCGGCACCTCATTCCATTCAGTCAGTAGCAACCCCAAAGGTGCAAGTCTAAACCTGCTACTAAAATGATAGATAGGGTTTCACTACGGATCATCCCAAAACGCGTACCTACCTGGATCTGAAGTACGAATACGGCACGGCAAGCACTACGGAGTAGATCGTGAGGCAAAACGGAGACCAGCGAGATCGAATATGGCCCAGCTACCTATGGGCGTTTCATGGATTCTGTCTCGCCGTACCGCCACGTGAGTCAGCAGAGAGGCCTTTACGAATCGAGTGCGTGTTCATCATGGAACACATCCATCCTACAACATCATCTTTTTATTTTGTGGTTTGGCTGACAACAAGCGACTGCAAGAAACTCCATCGGATTGCAAGTTTGACAGATAGACAGACAGACAGACAAGAAAGCAATTTCTTGCCTGGAGTTTGCTATGGCTTCTTGTTATGCAATAATATGATGCCAATGAGAAGCAGAAGCAGTCGACCTCTATCGCTTCAGAAGCGAGCTTGTCTGTCCCTCTTTCATCTTCTTGGCCTTATATTACCTAGTCTCAATCCAGGAACAAGAATTCTCTTTAGAACGGCGAATATCTCCCTCACATCGGCCGTGTCACCATTGCAAGCTACAAGGTATGAAGGAAATATCCTGAGAATCGGTGCCGAGGGTTCTTAGTGATGTTACCTACCAGGCACCTTTTCCCCATCATGCAGGCATATACCCAACCCAAAGGCCTTTTGTTACTCGGTAGGGTAAGGAAGTACACACAGTTACGGGGTGGCCGTCGTAGGCCCGTAGCCTGCCTATCTATTGAACGCTCATGATGTAGCACTTGACTCCGGCCATGCCGCTTCAAAATAGTCCTGGGAAAAAGAAACCTACGATCGCTTTTACTACCGTTCTCCCATACTAGTCGTCGACTGGAAGCCCGTCAGTACGCAATGCCTACCGATCCAAGATCCTTTTTCTCTCTCGATGACTACCTGGGTATGTACGAATCATTTCGCGCCTCCTCCTTTCTCTCCCTCCCTGTCGTGCGACAACGGAGCATTCCAGGGGTGTCTGTGTATATGTGTCGTACGACTGCTCTCTTTTCTCAATGACTTGCCCCAGCAGTCTCATTCTCTGGGAGTGGATAGGTAGTGTAGGGGAACCCAGCGTCAGTGAGGTAGGGGAGGGTTGTTGCTACGTCGGTTGGTATACTCGCCCCCCTCACTACTTACCTACTTACCCCTTCATTTGCCGCCCTGTCGGAGGCTTTTATTTTCCATACGAGGATATGTACCAGATATTCTTTTTCGCTACGATGCAATATGTAAGGTCATTTTTTTTGTCCGACAAGAGAGAGAAGAAAGAGAGAGAGAGGGAGAGTTGACGAGGTTCGTTTCGTTTGTTCGTTCCGTCGCGTATCACGGCTAACCCCAAGTTTATCTTGGCTTTCCTCTCTCTCCCCTTATTTGTACTGCTTGCCACGGAGATACATACCGGGACAGGGTTCTTGAAGAGAATGGGGAATTTCGTACGACCCGTCATGGGAGCACTTACAACCTGCGACGTGACGCTTCAGGAAGTGAGCATTCTTTTCCTCCTGGGCTTGGCTTGACTTGGCTACCTACTTACCTAGGTACGTATCTAGTACACGGATGTCATCCATCGATCGATGATGATGAAGACGAAGATGAAGGTATATACCATCCTCATCTCGCTCTCGCTTCGTTTTTCGTTCTTGAGAATGCCGAAGACGGGCCTCGACCCCACCGCCTCGTCTCGTCTTGCCACACACACATACGGCAGTACGCACATTCATATTCTACATCGTTACGACGGGGATAGATCCATGGAATCCCACTGTGGCGTCTGACTTGCCTCTATGCATGTCCGGTGGGCAAGCAAGCCCAGCCCATCCAAGCATCGTATGTGTGTAGATATGTAAGTCAGTTACCAACTTACAGGCTACGCATGTAGGCAGGCTTCAACTCAGCGGAGAATTCATGCCGCTATCATTCAGGCACGGCCGCCACTCTCGGAAGATTTCTGCGCTTTCCTTTTTTTTCGCTTGAGCTTCAATGAGCCTGGTTTGGGGCCAGCCAGCCCAATGATGGATTTTGTTGTTTCTGGTATTACTACTCACTTACTCCCGTCTCCACCCCCGACAAGACAAGACAAATAAAGGTACCGGCCCCTGTTTATTTTTCAAGTGTTTTGTTTTGGTTACGGGTTTGAAGAAGTTTCCCAGCCGGTGATACACTTCGTCGAGATAGCCTTTCTGTGACCATGTCTCACGACGCGTGTTTGCAGCTTTCGATGTTCATGCAGCCCCGTCCCCGTACGTGCGCGGCGCGCGTGTTTTATTGTGTACACGTGTGTGTTCCTTTGAAAGTCTGGTGCTGTGTCGTGCTTGTACTTGTGCTGTGTCGTGCTTGTGCTGTGCTGTGTGTCTCTCGTGTGTACGAGGAGAACAAGCTGTATGTCTCACCCTCATTGCACGAACTTGGGGTGAGAGAAGAGACAACGAGAGAAGAGAGAGAGAGAGAGAGCAGAACCATAGCTTCTTTCACGCTTCTTTCGACCGCGTTGGGTTTGAAGCACCCCCCCATCCTTCCGGTCTGAGCTAAGGGGGTGGGAACGAAATTTCCCATTGCCGGGGCCTCCCCTGATCGACTCAGCCCAACTGTAAGTATGCAACGCATTTCCGCGTCCGTTCGTGTGGATGTACGAAGTATGTATGTACTTCGTATGTACGATACGTATCGAAATCCCCATGCAGGCAAGTCAGTGTTCTGTACGGAATACATGGGAAACGCCGCCTTACATGGACCGATGTAGGCTCTGTGTGGATTCCCATTGAATCCAGAGTTTGGGTCATCATCGTCGTTTCTCTTTTATTTTTCCTTTCCTTTCCTTTTCACTTTTCCTCCCTGCATGTCGCCGTTGGGAGCCGAACCAAGGCCCTATAGTACGAGGCTGTATAGCTCTTCCTTGAGTACTCCAATGCTACTCCAATTCAACTTCATTGGTGATCGCTTTTTCCCCCCTCCCCTCCCCTCCCCTCCCCTTCCCTTTTGTTGTCTTTTTCTTCCTTTCCTCGCCTGTCGCTTCGCCTCGTTTCTCCCTCTTTCCCCCGCCTCTGGCATTTTCGCATGCCTTATGCGCGTCTGCGAGTATTTGCTGCCTGCATGCGGACACCGTCGTACCAACAGGCCCCTGGCCTGGAATCGATTGGTTCGTCGGTTGCTTCGGGACCTTGACATTGTCAGTCTGGATGTCATCAGTGTGTATGTGCGTACTCGTATGTACTCGTATGTATGTACACAGAGTCGCAGCACTGGACTTCTTTAAAAGCCCTTCCCACCCCCTGGTCAGCGCCATCTCAGATCTCTGATCTACCTGCTTACCTTAGATAGCTGTGTAGGTAGGTAGCTAGTCTCGACTGCAGCTTACCATGCATTCCTCCTCCTTTTGTGTGCCCTTTCCTTTGTTAGTATGTAGACGAGAGTGTGGCCCCACGGTTACCATGGATTGTCGACGCCCACTCACGTCAAGTTGTTATCTGCACTCGGGCTGGATCTAGACTACCTACCTAAGGTGTGCGGTGCAGTGCAGTCTGCAGTCTGCAGTCGTTCGGTAGATACGTACTCGTAGAAAGATAGGTGGAAACTGACAAACTCCAGCAGGAGGTCCTCATATCTGGCTTGCTCTCGGCTCTACATTCCGAATGGACACAACACACAACCCATTTTATCCAATTTATCTCTTCCTTTATTTTTTATAATTCCAATTGCTATAGGTTAGGCCTCGAACCTATCGCCCTGCTGCGCACCAAAACTCACGATTGGTTGAAGTCAGAAGAATGCGAAACCCTCGCATTCGTCCATTTCAACCCCAAGAGCGGACGACGACGCGCGATTCGGGGCCAAGACCGGACTTCCGAACTTTCTAGCCCTCTTCTCTCATTTCCTTCTTCTTTCTTTCTTTTCGCTTGTTTCCTTTTCCCTTTGGTTTGAACACAAATCAATCGCTGGTAACGAAGCGGGCTGTTTCGGAATATGTGCGGCATCGCGCCACAACGATTCGCTCGAAGATTCGCGGCGTGCCTTTTCGAACCCTTGATTCCGGGCTCAAAAGATCTCAAGCCTCACGGGGTCAAAAAGCTGGGCGTGCGTCAAAGGGAAAAACTCGCGGTATCCCTCCCTCCCCTTACGGGCGAGAGGAAAGGAAGTCATGACGGGGAAAAAAACCAGCCCCTCCGCCCGTACCTGAGCGAAAAGGTGGCTTGTTTTAGACCTCATTTTACGGCGCTTGTATGCATGCATTCCCGACGAGTCGGGCCCGCATGGGCGAGGCGTATTTTTATCCCCGTCTGTGGGAAAAAAGAACGAACAAACGCCATGTTGTTGCGAGATTTGAACCCATCTCAGATCTGACTAGGTATGAAATTTGTCTCGGAACCCGGTACCCAAAGTGGGCAAAACGAGGGTATGAACGCCATCGGGTCGCCAAGACAAACGGCTGTGTTTGAACTTTTGGGCAGAGTAAGTGAAAGAGTAATAATAGCTAGGTTAGGTATAAGAGAGAAGAGGACGATGATGACGATGTTTTTTCCACGCACCGAATAGCCTACTCCGGTCTTAGATGAGAGAGAAAGGGGCGGGGGCTGAAAAAGGAGAGAAGGCGATCATGCAATTTTTGTTCTTCCCTGGTGTCACTACATAGGGACTTATGCGTAGAACCATTTCGTATTTCGTTTCTCAGCCTCACGGGAATGAATCAGGTGCTTCTCGCAACTCTTTGCCCGGCTTCAGTGTTTTGTTGTCTGAGATGCGGCTGGTGAAGGTCATCGATCGTAGTTAAGTCATGGGGCTGTGACAATATTGGATAGCTCCCAGGCTATTGCAGCGGACTCCTGCACCGCGAGGTCTGAAGTGGATTCACTGAGTTGACTGGGAACTCGTCGTTGAGGACCACTGACGGAAACGTATGATGACGCAGATAACATGCTGACTTCAGAGAGCCCGGGCCAAGTCCTATCAGCACAAGCTGTCTTGCCCTGTTGATCACGACACGCAACGAGTCAAGCATCTTGCTGATACTCTGCACATCTCTGTCAGCATCTCAGCATCCCGTGAACACCCAACAACAGCAAAAGACGGTCCATACCCAATACGAACCCACAAGGCTACCCATCTGAACAAGGGATCCCTCTATAGTTTCTTCTCACGAGGCTCGGTCGCACCCGTGTTCGGCCTCTACATACATATACACGACACACACACGCACGCACGCGGCCGCCCGCCCGCAAGACGGGAACCTGCAGGCGATGAGTTTCCTAGTCTGGTCATCGCCTTGCTCGATACGGATCCCAGGTGGCAAAACCAAAAACAGAAATGGTCACGGCAGGTTTGATCCGGGGACTTTCGATCATGAAATTGGGAGTTGAGTATTGTTGGCGATCGTGATTGGAGCCCGAGGTCGTGCGCGAACAGGCGATAGACGCGCAAAGTTCACGGGGATCTCACATGCTGTCGAGATGGAGAGACGCTTCACATACAGAGGGTTTCAAGGGTCATGCATATGAATCCGAATTCTCCTCTCGTTGAGGAAGTCAGTCAGGTAAATAAAAATAAAAGAGAAGAAGAGGAAGCACGATTTAGGATTGTGCTAGCGCCGCCCAAAAAAAACTACTAGACAAAAAACTCTCGATCGGGGAATCGAACCCCGGCCACCTGCGGATTGCTGTCAGTAGAATGACAAGCAGGTATCCTGACCACTAGACCAATCGAGACTTGGTTGTGATTTGATGGAAGATCAGTATATTGATAGTGATTATTAGCCGACATTCGTGAATTCGTTTTGTCGCGATTCGAGGATTGGTGAACGATTGCGGCCTGATCATGAGAATTACGGTCTCATAATGTTAAGAGACGAGTACATATTTTTTCGTCAAGTACTTCTTAGTGAGCTGGACATCGCTATATATTGTAGTAAGTGTTAAGTTCATCATATTTATTAGGTCGCTCGACCGAGAACTAGATCTCTGGTGATTTGCCATAAGCACACATCTTACAGCGTCAGTGCGCATCGATGGCGTATCGTACATCTCACAAAGGACACTAAGCTTAATATCTCATGTCGCGAGGTGCGAACAAGCCAACAGTAAACATAGTGCTCATCATCATCCAAGCGTACTTCGTCTCCAACTATGTAGAGGACAGTTCTAGGGATGTCCACTGGCAGAGGCAAAGCGCATGTGTCGACCGATGTTGCTTAGTTCACCTCCATATCCATTTTCATGGTTGTGGTGAACTACAATGCGCGTCGATAGCAGCCGTCAACGCCAGATTCTGCAAACTCGTCATATATCTGCTCGTCGGTCTGGACTCTAGCGTTCCAGGGGCCCTCTCAGGTGGTGAGCCCTTCTCTCGTGTGTACCTGTCCTCGGAGTCCAGTACGAACGATTCCATATGGGGAGTTCTGCTGACGGGTTATGTGTTAAGAGTTTCCGCGCGGCTATTCGTTTCTCGACATCACCTTGACTTCCTCCCAGCCTGCGGGACTTCTATGAGCCTCTCGTTTTCCGTGTCCTGTATACTGGCGATCCCTATGGAAGCTAGCTCGAATCACGGCTGTTTTTCCTGCTCGGAGAGGTAATTCCACCACACCGATATCGTCGGGACTGCATGCAAAGGTAAGGTTAGTTCCAAGAATCTCGACTCGTAAGGGCACACATGTAAAAATGCGTCTTACGTGTAGTACTCAGCGACCGTTCATCTTCCTGGCTTTTTTAGACCAGTACAATGTGCGTATGATTCAAGCATTGATTTGCTTGAGGCTTATCATGGTTTCCCCTATCAAATGTGGGAAGTCTTCGGACTCCTCGGGGGTGAGGTGATAGTTGATGGTAGCCCTCGAGGAGGCCCTGAAGTCCCGGGTACTTCAGGCCGGACTAGTTCTCAATTGCGGCACTCTCAAATCTTTTTGATGGACCTGAAGTGTTGGGAAACACCCAAGGACTCTGTATCATCGCTCCCAAACTTCTGCACTCTCGTCAGATGCTGATACCTCCGACTTGATAATGGACACTTACCTGCGCACAGAACGGCGTGCATGACCGAGCATGGCAGTGGCGCACGATTCCGCTGCCTTGGCCATGTGCTCTACCTCATGACGAAAGTTGGCGCTTGTGGTATATCTGAATAACTATATATCGGTGTCGTCGCTCCCAGCCTCTGGTGACGCGACGATGTGATGAAGCCGTTGAACTTCTTTAAAACTGAACGGTTGGGGGGGATACTTCCTGATGGAACGGGTACATGTAGCGACTCAGTCGTTTTCTGGTAGCTGTGCAAGCCACCTTGGCAGAGAAGAAAGATCAGTATATATATGGACGTTCAGAAGAAGGATCAAAGGGGCTGTCGACGAAGATGTTCGGAAGCGTGAAGAGGGGTGTGGGTTCTCCCTTCCTCAGTGCGGGAGGATACCTTCTATTATACGTCATCGTCTCACAACGAAGGAAGGTTCTCGGCCATAGGTGTCGGTTCCAGATGCTGAACTGGGTCTAGTTTGATAGTTCAAGGTTCGTAACAAGCAGTGATAGGTTTGAACCTGTATTTCAGAGGAGCATAAATTTGGTAGCAAACTGGAAGGAACGATATAACAAACCACAAAACTGAACGGGGTACCATTCCCAGAATCTGCTGCCGCTGCTTCAATCGGTTGTGTTAAGTGCATCAATGTGTGAATAGATGTTGCTACATTTGTTGCCGCTTGACAAGTTCCACCTCTGGAGTGAATTCGTCCTCGTCAGGGGCACCGTGATTGCAGTCAACAGGTTACTTGATTCAAACGTTGAGCTTTGCTCTCCAATGGTCCAAAAAGAAAACGAATGGAAAACAAAAAGAAAGAAACAGAAGCGAGGTAAAAATAAAAAGTCGCAAAAATATAAAAAAACGTACAACACCAGGGATTCGCTGGTCGTCACCGACCCAACTACTAATCTGGCCCTCACCGGCTTATCTATGGGAGAGCGGACGGGATCCCGAGTTCTCCAGTGGGTATGGTCGTACGTGACAGATTTTTGTACTAATGGGTGTTATATCCTTGAAGTCAGATATGGCAGACAGAAAACCTCCTCCACCCCTGAGATGGTTGGAAGACAAACAAATTGTTCCATGAATAGAATTATGACATCTTGAATACCCAAACAATCATTAACACTCCAAGGTATCACATACTATGCATCCAAAAAGCTCATTGACAATCAATAGTCTACCTAGTCTATGTTTGTTGTGTAAATGCCACGAAAGTTCATGCTTCGTTCCGGTCTATCCTCTCATCCAACACTCCCCCAAACTGGTATATCTCTGTTTTCTCTTGGGTAAAGTTACCTGATATATACCTCTAAAAGATCCATATCGCATTATCATCCCCGCGTAATTAAATTTTTCGAAACCGTTTATAGGTTATCATCCTCACAATCTTCATCATTAGTACTCTCCCCCTTATCGTGGCGTTGCTTTGCATTGGGGGGATTTAAGCATCCTTCTCAGCATACCCATTCTTCCCCTCCTCAGCAAGTCTCACACCATTCTTCGCATCGCCATCAACACCGCCGACAAGGCCACTTCCTGTCGCGGAGATAGCCCCATCGTGCTGTCCCGACATATCCTCCGTCGTCTCCGCCACAGCGGCGCCATAGACACCGCCCACGCTCTCCATAGTGAAGTCACTAGCAGTCGGCTCGTCAAGGATACTCAGCTCCTGTGCCGTGAAGAAGCGGGGCATGACAAGGGCGCGCAGCGGGATGAGCGCAAAGATGACAACGGGGAAGCCGACGGCGGCAATGGTCTGCGTGATAGCGAAGGTCGCGCCAAAGCCGACGAGCTCGATGAGCACAAAGGCCCAGACGGCACCGCGGCGCTCGATGCGGTTGAGCGGGTGGTTTGGCGGCGTCAGGCGCTTGTCGCGGAACAGGAAGAGCAGCTTCGCCGTGATGCCGTTCGCCTGCAGCGCCTGGAAGCCCATGATGAAGAAGAGGCCAGCGAGTACGGCTTGCGGGATGAGGTGGAGGACGATGAGGAGGGGGCCCGAGGCCGTGCCGAGGGTGAGGAGACCCTGTGCGAGGTTCGAGACGCGTTGCTCGACGACGTGCGTGCGCTTGTAGGTGTAGTGGCCCTTGGCCTCGGGGTTCGTCTCGTCCTCGTCGACTTCGACGGCGGTCACGCAGAGGGATTCGGTGTGGAAGGGCGCTTGCGGGATCAGGCCGTTAGGGAAGGGTAGACCGAGGATACCCGCTACACCGGTAGTGAGGCCGAGGAGGAAGATGTCCCAGTGGAAACCGGCCGGCTTGCGTAGAGGGAACTCCGTGCCTTGGGCGATGAGGGAGGAAACTATTTCCTGTTAGCTTCGTTTGACGTCACAAGGTCGAATAGTATGTGGTGCCAAGGGCTAGACCGCTTGAATAGGGGCTATTCACGACTTACCGTTATGGTCGAACCAGAACAAGATCGTAAGCAAGATAGCAAACGGCAGCGCGAGGAAGACTTCGCGAACCTCAATATCCCAGAGCTGAACCAGCCAGGGGCGATCCGCAGTCGGGAAAAAGGGGCGAGTAGTCGGCAGCTTCTCGATTTCGATCGTGTTCATGCGGCCCAAGTGAATGAATCCAGTGAAGAAAATGACGGTAAGAGGCGTGCCGTAATCCTTCAGGAAGACACGCACGGAGTGGCGGAAGAGCGTCGCATTGCCCAGCTCGCCACAGATGTACGCGATACAGAAGACCAGCAAGGCCACGGACAGGGAGAGGTAGAAGGGCGCGCCGAAGAAGCGCTCCAACACCTGAATACCCTTCTGCAGGTAGATGAAGGCCACGTAGAAACCGAAGATGTCGCAGGGGAATCGGGTGACGTATTTGAGCCAGTTGCAGGAGTTCGTGATGGCCAAGATCCAGTGCAGCACTACAGCCCAGAGACCAATCCAACACATGAAGGCCAGGTAATTCGTCCCTAACGGTGTGACGATGTCGTAGACCGTGCTAGAAGCTCGTGTTAGAGTGATCTTCTTTGGCCGTTCAGGGGGGAGGGAGAAGGTATCAGGGGCAACATACTAGTTGAATACGGTGATGGGACCCGTGACTCCGACGATGACGAGCGGTTGGCAGGCAATCAGCGAGAAGACGACGGCGCCGAGTACGGAGGCGAGGAGCACTTCATTGACACCATATTGCATGTGTGTCTTCGTGAACATGTCCAGACTGAAAGCCAGGGCGGGCAGGATGCTAGAGACTCGAGTCAGCTTCTTCTCCTTTACCTCGGCAGATGCTCTGCGTGTCTCTGATCGCGGCTAGAACTAAGTCCGACGGGGTAGATTATCCCGAATCACTTTAGATGTTGAGAAGCATCACGGCAGATGGAGATCGAGAACGTCTCGTCCATTGCAGCCTCCTTAAAGCATGCGCCGTGTATAGTTGATACCGGCATCTTCGGACAGCAAAAGGCAGGGTAATACAAGACCAGGGCATCAACAAAAACACCAAAAACTGCGAATAAAAGAGATGTCACATACTTTGCAAAGTACATGTAGATGGTGGCGGGAATGACACGGTAATCCCAGGCATCGACCCAATCGCTCCAGTAGTAGGGAGCACGGCGACGGATGTCGTTGACCATGCCGCGGAAGAAATGGATCTTCCACCACCTGGGTGGCGACTGCGTTCCCCTGGCACCGGTCATGTTGTGGCGATCTGTCGTTGCATCGGTACCGAGACCCGGGTCCGTGGTTGACCGAAGTGCGGCGGCGGCCATGTGGTTTATATATTTATATTTGTTTTTTTTCCTTATCGAAAAACGGTGGAGCCGGGGGAAATGAGCTGTGGCGATTGGGAAGTTCGGTTAGCCTCTTTATATTCGCCGAGTTGATTTGTGGCGGGATGGGTGAACGGGGGGTTTGTAGGTAGGTAGGTTGATGTTGATGACGACGATGTTGTTGTTGTTGTTGTGTTGTTTATTTTGATATGATATCACCTACCTATTACGGAATTCTAGATTTTATGGGAATGAGGCAAAAAAGGCAGAAAGAGACGAACAATAAATCAACAGCTTCAGCAGGAGTGACGATGCCACATGTTCATTCGTTGTACCCCGAGTCTCTCTTTGGCGTAGAACCAGTTCACGCTCTGGGAGGGGTTTAGTGATGGGAAGAGAGAGAGAGAGAGAGAACAAGAGGGAAAGAAGAGTCCAAATATTCCGTACTGAGGTAGAAGTAGTAGTAATAGGCAGATAGGATGTGTCAATACAGATATATACGCATAAATACCGCTCCCCCGGGGATTTTATTTTTTCACCACATCTTCCCTTCTTGACAAGTGGTGAGGTCAAGTTTTTGTTATGGTTGAAGATTACTTCCGTCTTTAGTGTAGGAGAACCCGGGTTAATACTGTACCTAAGAAGTTGCTGGCTAAAACTGCTACGGTGCACTAATAGGGACGCCCACGGCCCCCGGGAAGCTGGAGCAAATGGTGAATCAGCCGCGGGAATTCATCGACTCTAGGTCTGCAATGAAGTTCATCGGGCCCCTCGTCTGGGTTTCCTTTCTCTCGTCTCTCGCTCTTTCTCTCTCTCTAACGGTCCTGCTAAGCCAGGAAAGCGCCTAGCGCCTCGAAGACTGCACCGAATCCAGCGAAGATGCGCTCCACCGGGTGCGTTAGACTTCTTGCCAGTGAGTGTCACTTGGCGGGTGGCTAGGATGAGTCCGGCATGGCTTGGGGGGGGCTCGATGTCACTGGACGGGCGATGTTAGTGTTCTAGCGTGCGACGTGCGAACGGCCTGCGTGGTACCTGAACAGGGGCCTGAACCTTTTTGGCCCGACCTACCGACACCCTACGAGGGGCGCTACGTTAGCTACAGACGGTATTTCGTAGGGGACCTAACGGGTTTACAGCGCACACACTGTCATGTCATCAGGTCGATGGTGGATTGCAATGTGACGGTCGTTCTTCATCTTCACCGATTCACCCTCCATCTGTCCTGCTTCGTCTGCTCTGTTTCGTGGATCCCGTACGTAACTCGTAGCAACATGATCTCGAAATCCTACCGAACAAATCATCTCTCATTCTCAAACATGAAACCAGAACGAATACTACGCCCTGCAGCAACAAACAAGACCAAGCAAACGCACTTAGATCGCATCGAGTAAACACCTCGCTGCTTAATGGGCAGCAAAGGCCATCTTATAGGCCCGACCCTGATTTTCGTGGCTTGACACCAATGCGACGCACACATCGTCCTGCTCCATCGGGACAGGCAGGGCGGCATGCCATTCCGTTATGTATGTAGGTCCCGTTACCGTAGTATCGAAGACAACTTGACGGCTTCCGACTCCCACGTATGTAGATATCGCTGTGTCATTCTCTCCAGCCACTTTCACATCCAGCACGTCTGTCTCCCGAATGGCCAAATGCACACCACGGCCCGTGTCATCTCTCTTCCCAACCCGCACAGCCGGATTCCTCGCCGTGAACTTATACACACTGCCCACGTAAAGAAGGAAGCCCTCCATCAGCAACGCAGGTGGAGTAACAGGTCTTGGCTGAACGAAAACCTCATGCGATTATTTCTGTCGATCATATTCAGGGGTCTAATCTACACACCACATACGTACATACGCAGGACACACACACACGCATACGAATAGTAATCCGTAGCAAGCAAGCACCGCCGAGCCTCCATACAACGAAACTCCCGGCACCCCGCCAAGAACCAAGAACTGGAAAACTTGGGGTCCGTCCGTGCCGGCGCAACGGGTACTGATTCGCTCGTCGTCGCCGTGCCCGCCCTCTGCCAGTGTGAGCCACAAACAAGCCTTCGGGATTCTCTCTGTATTTAGCCAAGTATGGCATCGCAATGACGCACTTCTCAACTTTGCAATCCTCGTCCGTAACAGCGGGGGAACCGGGGGGGAGAGGGGAGGGGAGGGGAGAAGAGAGCTTGGAGCTTGGGACATTAGCGCTAACGAGCGCCGTGCATTGGTGCTACCTACGTACGATCCATTCATTACACGTTGAGGTAGCTAGACGGTGGGCATTACCTCATCGAGTTTAACCCCGAGAATTCAAGGGGAAAAAAAAGATGTCACTAACTAAACCCGTCCGGGCTCGCGAAAATGATCCCGGGCAGAATTTCGAACATGGATGGATTTGGGCAGATTCTGAACAAAGCAGCATTGTCAAAGCGGACATCGTTGTTGTTGTTGTTGTCGTCGTTGTCGCACGGACGGACGGACGAGATATGATATCATAGGCATACGATACAGTTCACAAGATGGAATATTTTCCACTCGTCTATTGACATGGGTTTTTTTTTTCTACGAGGAGGACTAGGTACCTATTCGTAGTGATCCATCCTTTTCACCCTCCCTTCTTCTTCTTCCCTCAATTTTTCCATGGGGAAATCGTCCCCAAGTCTTTCCACAAAGTAAATAAAATGCAAGTATAGGTAATGCGAACAAATGAATAAACAACTCAGATGAAATATACACGGGTCTATATCTCTGTGGTGTAGAAAGACACGCCTCGATTTTTTGTTGTTTTCAAAGCCGTGAGAGTAAGATATGGGGAGAGGGGAAGGAAAGGGGCAGAGAAACTCAACCACCTATCCCTCCTCTCCACCAAGGATCGGCCCCGTAGCGACGCTGGGCAGAAACAAGATAAAGAGTAGAGAAGCTATCACGGGTGCGCCCTGCCAATCATGCTGATTTGTCCTGCCTACGCCTAAAAAAAGTCATGGAAGTTCCCTTTGTATACAGAGTAGTGTGGTGGTAGTGGTGTGGTTTGTGTTATGTGTGAGAATGTTGTGACGCTGAGACCGCAGTAACCTATTATTAACTCAGATATCCTTGGCTTCATGCTTCTCAAAGGTGGCCGGCATAGCTGACGGGGGTTGCGATTCTTGATCACTTGGGGTTTCGGCCGCCGGAGGCTTCTCAGCATTCTCGCCAAAGTACTTGGCGAAGTCTTCCCGGTCGTCGAACGGTCGCGGGCCCAGCAGACGGACCATGTCGTCACGTACAAGCACCTCCTTCCTTAGCAGCTCCTCGGCAATGATCTCAACCTCCTTCTGCTTTTCGATCAAAAGGTCCTTGCACTTCTTGTAGGCCTCGTCTACAATGCGCCGGACTTCGGCATCGATCGTCTGCCCAGTGACCTCCGAGAAGGGCTTGTTGATTGCGTTCTCGTCGCGGTGGAAGTAGATTGGTCCGACCTTGTCTGACATACCCCATTGTGTGACCATTGCTGTAGCCATCTTTGTAACCTTAGAGAAATCATCACTGGCGCCGGTGGTGACAGTGGGGAAGTGAAGCTCCTCGGAGATACGGCCACCCAATGTCATGGCCATCCGGTCCATCAACTGGTTGTAGTTCATGAGGAAGGCATCTCCAGGTAGGTACTGGGCGTAACCCAAACCCTTACCACGGGGAATAATAGAGACCTTGAGCAGAGGGTCGGCATATCTGAAGTACCAGCCGCAGATGGCGTGACCAGCTTCGTGGTAGGCAACTGTTCTCTTCTCGAGAGGATCCAAAACGAGGGACTTGCGCTCAAGACCACCAATGACACGCTCGATCGCTTGCTCGAAGTGTTGCAAGGTAACGGTAGCAGCATTGTTTCTCGCAGCTGTATCATGTTAGCATCTTCTATCTTAGGAGAGTATAGATCTGGATGGGAACTCACCAATCAGGGCAGCCTCGTTGACGCAGTTGGCGATGTCGGCACCAGCAAAGCCGGGCGTCAAAGAGGCAAGCCGACCACTCAAGTACTCGATGTCCTCGTTAGTCACGATCTTCTTGAGGTAGACCTTGAAAATATCCTGACGACCGGCCATAGTGGGGGCGTCGATGTTAATGTGTCGGTCGAAACGTCCAGGTCGCATCAAAGCCTTGTCTAGAATATCTACTCTGTTTGTACCGGCAAGAACAACAATCTGGTCACTCGTGTTGAAACCGTCCATCTCTGTAAGGATCTGGTTAAGGGTAGCCTCTCGTTCGTCGTTGCCGCCAAATCTCTGTCCTTCCGAACGAGCTCTACCGATAGCGTCGATTTCATCGATGAAAATGATGCAGGGCGTGTTCTTACGCGCCGTGGCGAATAAATCCCGTACTCTCGAGGCACCTACACCAACGAACATCTCCACGAATTCGGAACCGCTGACACTGAAGAAGGGCACGCCAGACTCGCCGGCAGTAGCCTTCGCGAGCAGCGTCTTACCGGTACCAGGGGGGCCAGCAAGAATAGCACCGCGAGGGATCTTGGCACCGAGTCTCTGGAATCGTTCGGGCTTCTTCAAGAAGTTGACGAACTCCATGATCTCTTGCTTCGCCTCGTCCATACCAGCGACATCGGAAAACTTGACCTTGATAGCGGTTTCATGGCTGAAGCGTTTAGCCTTGCTCTTGCCGAAACCAAAGATTCCACTGGAACCACCGCCTCCGGGCCCGCGGCGACTAGCATATAACAGCAGACCAACAAACAGGACAGTAGGACCGAATGCCATGAGGAGGTTCATCAAGTTGCTCTCTCCGGCGTAGCTCACAGGGATTCTATCGGAACTGGGAATGCCAAGCTCATTCTGAGCCTCGTCTAGGCGCCTCTCAAACGCGTCGATGGAGGCGACATAGAAGTAGTAGTGAAAGTTGGAACGTGTACCAATGGCGTCGGGGTACATAGCCTGCATGGCTTCTCGGTTGAGCTCCACGACGACCTTCTGGCCAACAACGGTCAACTTCTCAACAAGACCCAAATCTAGGAAGTTCTTGCGGAGATCCTGCCAAGTAATCTCTTTCTCCGTCTCTCCGGACACGGATGTGTACAGGTAGTAAGAGATACCTACGGCAACAAGCGTGGACAGCCAGTCATTGCTCTTGAGCGGGTTGCCATTGTTGTTAGGATCAGGCGATGGCTTCGGGTTCTGCTGGCCCCATTGGCGATTCTCGTGGCTCTCCTCGGGATTCTCCTGGCTCTTCTTAGCCTCACGAATTTCATCTTCGAATTCTTGCTCGATCTCCTCCTTTATCTTGTCCTTCGGCTCCTGCGTTTTCTTGCTCTTCCTCCTCGAGCTTCTCCTGAAAGGGGACGTGGACGAGGATTCCTCAGGCGTCTGGGTAGGTGGCGGAGACGACATCTGCTCCTCGCGTCTTCTCTCCGCTTCCATGGCAGCTACTTCAGTCACACGACTCGCCAGGTCGCGGGCAGCGATGAACAGCTTCGGGGTATCTGTGAGGCCGAAGTTGCCCATCTTCCTCTTGTCCAAAAGATCCAGCACGAGTTGGGGCACGCCAGTCTCGCGGATCTTCACCATTTGCTTGGCGTTGTCTCCTACCTTGATCGGCCCAGAAAACAAGAGATGCTCGATTTGCTGGGCCTGCTCCTCGGTCGGGTAGACCCAGCCATCGGGCAGCGGATACCGCTTATGACCCTCATGCTCAGACGCGCGGTGCGCCTCTGCTTCTGACGGGCCTGGAGAGTGGGTGCTCTGGATCTCTGGTCTATGTGTTCCATCCTCTCGTCCCTCTTCGTCGTTGCGATGCTTGTTGTTCGTCGAGTAGGACCGCGGTGACTGGGCGGTCCAGAGAGCGGGAGCGGTGCGCAGAGTGCGCGCTGTGCGCAGGGTCGTGCGTGGCGGGAGGTAAAAGGCGCGGCTAGCAATTCGCGCGATGCCGGCAGACCGCCGTAATATGCTTGACATGCCAGGCGATCTTGTAGAGCCGGTCGACCAAACCGGAGCAAGGCGGGGGCAGGTGTATATCGAAGGGTCGCGGGTGTTCTATTAGGTAGGAAAAGGGTTGGTTGCGGGTTATTTCATGTGGACAGCAAGCGCGATAAGCTGACCACGAGGTCGTTCTGGGTTTGACTCAGTGAGATGTTACGATGCAGGAAAGGGCCGGCTCGAATCGGTGGACTCGGACAGATGTTGCAGTTGTATGGAGCCGAATTATTCGCCTCTAGTCCCTCGTTCCAGGCATGTCAACGTCTTGTCAGCTGGAAGACGGTGGTGATCGTTAGAAGCCTGCCTATGAGAGTGTCGCTAAGCCTGTAGCGGCTTAGCGCAGACCAGCAAGAGGCAATCGCTTGATTACACAGCAAATCATGCGGCCGCATCTCGGATGACCAACGCATTTATTCCCTATTTCCCTCGGCGAAAACATGGACATCATACCAGGTGAGAATGCAATGGAATCGTATAGAGTGGCAAACTGATCTTGACGGTGTTATGGTGGTACCTAAGAGTAATATGCATTTACTATGTTAAAGTCAGGTACCTGTCTAGTATTGTAATAGTACACAGATGATATCCCCCGCCATCATGAACATGTTAGCAGCAACATAGAGCCCCTTGCTGTCGCGATCTACAGCCGTTATCTAAACTGATGCCAATGTGAGCAGACAAGACTGTGATGACGTGAATTGGAGTTTGGCCATCTTTCAATTCCCCTCCCTCTCTACCTGTACCATACCTTACCTACATATGAGGTTTGTCCCCTCCCCAATCGCTTCAAAAGCAAAACTAGAGATTATACCATACACACCTGATAAACGCCATGCCTTTGAATTCGTCCGCTTCCTCGAGAGTGGCAAATATGGTATAATATATAAACACGGGATTCAAGAGCAAAGATGGACAAACGACCGATCGTGGACCGTTCCGAAATGCAAACCGCCGTTCACGCCGTCATATCAAATGCTTTTGCCATGTCGTCGTAAGCTTCGTCCTTCACATCGAGTTTAGCCCCACGATTTCCCTCTGTCCGTTGAGATCTTTTTTCGTTTCCCTAGTTTGCTGTCCTGTCCCTTTTTCGTTCCTGACTTATCGAAGTCACCGTCAACCGCGCATGGTGCACCCGTTTTCAAAACCTGGATAGGGGCCGCCCGTAAACTCCGCCCAGTCCCAATCAAGTGTCATAGGCAACTGCCAGAGGTCCTGTGGAATCGTTGGCTGATATCCGGGAGCAGCGCCAAAGCCTCCTCCAGGAATGTCCGGTCCAGCTCCGTTTGCCCCAGGATTACCCATCATTTGCGCCGCCGGCGACGTCACGGGCTGTCCAAAGCCCGTCAATTCTGCAAACGATCCCATATCCGTCTGGTCATACTGTTCGGACAGCCAATTACCCGAATCAACGGGTGGCGCCGAATTGATTGATGGAGTTCCTGCATTCATGGGGCTATATCCATTGGTACAGCCATCACCGTTTCCGTTAGTCTGATGCATGTTATTATGCTGTGCCATAGCCGCTGCATTGTTCCGCCGGTTCTGTTCGCCGTTGAACTTAGGGGAGAGCTTCGGCGAAAATGGCGCCACAACCGTTGAGCCGCCGTTGCCATTAGTGTTGCTGTACAGACTTGGTGTCGGTGTCGCGGCGGATGATGACGGACACCCTGTCGGCATGGGTGCGGATACGGGACTGGCATTATCTCTCGAGTTCCTGCCCATATCGGATGGTTTTCGCTTCTTCCGCGATGCCGCCTCTTTCTCGGCTTTATCAATCACTACTCGGGCGATTCGCTCGAACTCCGAGCAAACTCCGAGGATACGGTGAACACCCCCGGTCTCAGTCTCCTGACCTAAAGTCGACAAGAACGTAACCACCAGATTCATGAGTCGTATATCGGAACGGGCGCGCGATTCGTTAGGGTTCTGCAATATGTTACCAAACAGCGTTACTAATGCCGTAACTGGGAAGTATAGAGCCATCCTGGATTCATAAATTAGCCAAATGAGTTAGAAAGTTGAGAGAGTATGCCCACCAGACACATGAGAAATCACCCTGTGGAATGTATTTCAGCAGGGAGATCGTGGCTCTGGCAGCGGATGCGCAAAGTGCTGCTGATGAGAAAACCCTTGGATTCAGGGGCCTAGCATTTAGACCCTGGATTGCGTAGTTTGCCAACCGACTTGTCCAGAAACCATGGTGTATCGACATCCGATGAATCGTCGTAAGGGCGTTATAGTAGGAGAAATGAAGCATCGCAATATGCAGAACCAAGGGCGTATGTGAGGCCCTAATCTCATGTTCTGGGCGGTAGTCAATGTCGATGTTATCTTTCCATGTCTCCAGCTCCTTGTCGAGTTCTCCGATCGTTTGTAACAATTCGCCGTCGGACAGCTTCGATGCCTTTGTCGAGTACAATCTCTTGTAAATATTGCTCTGAATAACCGATAATTCGCACATGACGCGGAACAGGTTCATCTTTCCCTTGCCGTTCGCCAGGGGAATGTTGCCAATATGATCGGCCGGGTCGGCGTCTGGGAGGTCCACGTTCATGTCGTCATCGTCCTGCGCCGGTGGTCGACCTGATCTGAGGCAAATGTCCTTGTCCAGAATATATGCAATCCAGAAGACTCGTTTCCTCTGCTCAATCTCGATAGGGTTCAGGTTAAAGCCGGTGCCGCGTTTATGGAGACCGATGCTGTGTGAGGACCTGATAGCAGCTGCGACAAGTAAGAAGGATGGTTGCGGGTTCGGTGTTCCTTGCATGAATAAGGCTATTCCGAGCAAAGCCTGTACACTTAGAAGATCTGTGTTGCGCATTGTCAATTCACTCAGGACACCCATCGCGTTCTTGATATAAGCCCAGGCTTTCTCATCTTCTTCCTGCGGTACCAAGTTGCTCATAACTCGAAGGCGGTATGCGATTGCCAGAGCACAGTTCAGACTCGCCCACCAGCCGGAGCCTTCATAGGGATTCGACGAGTACTGTCTTTCCACGAGATGCATGAACGTGGGCTGGTGAAACAGCGGGAACATGCAGTTGAAGTTCTCGAAATAGTCTTTTAGGAGGGATAAAGCTTCAAGTTTGGGGGGTAACGGCCGAAAGACTGGACGGTGGAAGAGGTCGGCAAAGACCTCTGGCTTCCATTGGTTCCACTTATGGTCGTCAAGTGAAGCTTCGGAGATCATTCGTTGGAAAGAGTTGTCGCCTGTCCTCTCATTCACCCACTGGATACCTTTCGGGGAAAATATGGAGAAGCCCGAGGATGATCCTGTTGGCGCGTTAATCGGCGCCGCCCGTTGAGATGGGGACGTTTCAACTTGCCTATATATCTTGTTTCACCCTGCTGATTTGTCACAAGAGAACACATCATTTCTGACAGCGCCGCAACCTCCTCTCCGGTTTTCTTGTCTGGTTGAGGAGAATGGTCCCGCCTAGGGTCATGCTCCTTTGTCGGCTCGGGTGATCTAAATGCGCTCGGTCCGGTCGAATCCAAGCCGTTAGGACCAGGCGTAGCTAGCAGTGGCGAGGTCGGGCTCGAGTGCGATGTGGGCGAGGCGTGAGATAGCTGTTTCGATTGCCGCCGCTTTTCGGCTAGACGTCTTTCGATGGTTGCAAGATCGGTTACTTCGTCATCATCCCCTAACAGGCCTACCCAGGTTGATTAGCTTCGATATCTTCATCGACGACCCCGATGGCCTTGTGTGAAAGACTCATGCAAGGCGATGGCTTCATGAGACAAGATCACCTACCCGATAATCTGAGTAAGCTTTCCATACGCCCAAGACGATTCTCGAGACCCTCGATATATTTGGCGCTGCGAGCAGCAAGTCAGCCCAAAGTCACATGATAGCGAGCTCAATAAAGAGAGAGAGGGAGTACCCTTTCGGGGGACTTCGCTTCTTCTCGACTTGCGTGAAGACACAATCCGTCTTATAATTGATACAGTGAGTGCATGCCGGCAGCTTTCCGTCACACTTGATCTTTTTCTTCCGGCACATGTCGCACGCCTGATATCCCCATATCGTTAGCGTTGAGTTACTCGACGCCACCCCCCAGTCAACGGCCAGCAGGGCTTGTGAGAAGCGAAGACATCAGATGCTCACCCGTGCGATTCTCCTCTTCTTCACCTCGTTCGCGTCATCCAGCAGCGATGAGGGCTCGAAGTCCATATGACCCGACAGCTCCGGCGGCAGGGCAGGCAGGCCGTCGGGGCCGTACGCCCCAAAAATCGGTGGCGGCTGGTTCATCAACGGCGGAGGGTGCATACCTGGGATCTGAAAAGAACCCGGATCCGTGCTGATGTGGTCCATGGTGGGTTGATCGAATGAGACGTGTGTCCCCTCTCTTGCTCTCTTGCTCTTGCTCTTGCTCTTTCTGTGTCTATCTCGCCCTACGGTAGGTTGTCGAAGCGGGTGGAATTTATGTGAAAACGGTTATTTCAATTTATTTTTGCTGATCCTGGTGGATCCTAGGTAGGTAAGATATTATTTCTTTGTTCAAAAAATCAATAGTGGAGAGAGCTCGCTGGTCTGGGCTGTGATGATGTCAAAGAGACAGTACCGGGTAGGCATGAGAGTGAAGCCGGAGAGGGTGAGTGGTGAGTGA
Organism: Xylariaceae sp. X167; assembly: GCA_028637775.1. Lineage (NCBI taxonomy): Eukaryota > Fungi > Ascomycota > Sordariomycetes > Xylariales > Xylariaceae > Xylariaceae sp. X167. Next base: position 236,161 of record JAJFDK010000027.1, on the reverse strand, counting down.
TGAGTGAATAATTAGGATGGATGGGATGAGAAAGGGTCGCTCGATTGGTCATCTAAGCCGGGTCTAAAGGGCGCGAGTTGTTGGTGAGGGCGAGAAGAAAAAGAAGGTTGTAGAGTAGAAAGATGGAAGAAGGGGCGAACCGGAGTACCTGGACTAGTATCCACGGTAGTTCGAGGTACAAAATGATACCTAAGGTGCGCTATCAAGACTCGATCTAATTCGCTTTCGTTTTAGCTTGCGGTGTTGATTATCAACCCGGTACGGACCACGGACGATGCGAGTGCTGTAACCCGTGAGTGCGCGAGTGTACCTTTTGTACCTAATGTACGGAATACTGTGATCTCCAGTAGGTATTACCGCGTCTGTAATCCGTATTCCGTGGTGCGCTGGTGCTGGTGCAGGGCAAAGAAGCAGACTGGGACGATGGATTACCCGAGTCTACGAGTACGAGTGGAATACCTGGTAAGAACGGATTATGGCAGGCAGAAATAAATCATGGACGGTTGGAAACCTCCCACCTGCTATCCGAGGAATTCTTCGTTCGGCTACGGGGCCACGGGCTATGGCACCAAGCTGGCCAGTGGGCAGGTAGTGTCGACAAAAGGGGCCAAGCGGGCAGCCAACCTACGACGCTAGAAACGTGCAAAGTACCCGACCTGTCCAGGGTTCTGTCCAGCGCCCTTAGTGCAAGTGCTTATCCCCGTGGGTCCGCGGTAAAAGACACTAAACTAAATCCCCCCCACGCTGAGAGCCCCTAGTGCGCCCCTCCACGAGTGTGATGGAACTTGGCAGACGCTCCGGAAACGTGAACATGTGTGAACCTTGACCGTTTTTATAAGCTGCCCTCTCTCGCTTCCGAGTTCCGTACTGTACGATACGTAGCAGGTCGTGAAGTACCTGGCCAACAACTTGACCTCCCCTAATCCATACCTAACTCTTTACTAACATCTATCACTATCACACTCCCCAAATAGAATCACATCTTGGACGAGAGAGAGAGAGAGAGAGAGAGCACACTCGCGTCGTTGTGCTCCTCAATTGACTACGATACTCGTACTTACTTCGTGAACCACCATCGTCAGTCACATCACACGATCCAGAAGGATCAACTGCAGATGAGGGGACTACCTAGGCGGAACCGTCTAATCCATCATAGATAAGTGGTCGCCCTACTCCCCTAACCTACCTACATCGTATGTACCCATTCCGTACACTACCGGTACTAACTGATTCCATATCCCCCAAGAACCATCACAGCTCAAACCCTCAGCCAGGGCAGCATTGAAGGGTTCTGGACTGGCTTGGTAACCAATTCGTCATTGTCAAGGGATATACGAGTATTTACGGAATAGTCGCGAAAGAGACCAAATCGACAGTCGCGCGCGCATACCTACATGCTACTACTACTACTACTTTACTCGCCCCCCCCGGCCTACTATTCCGTGCTCTCGGAACTATTAATATCTGTGGTGTACGAGTACATCATAGGTTTGAGACATGGGGTGGGTGGTGGTTCAGGTTTCTCGATGCGGGGAATACCTGGAATGTAAGTCCAATTGAACTAAGTGGCATCTGCAGAAAGAAGAAACAACAGGACAATGGAACGATGATGGCAATGTATGTGTTGTAAGAGCGAGCGTTCATGTATGTACGAGTACGTACGAGTTTTTGCTCCAATCTGTCTGACCTGTCCTGACCAACCGCCAAGTGCGAGCACGCTTTTGTAAGTGATACCTCCCACCATTTGACCGTACGACTTACACGTTCGCGACTGGCAATAAGTTGAGAACGGTTCGTTCTTTTGGGTCATATATGCAGGCCATGTACATGTCTAACCCCAAAAATCCGGAAATGGAGAGAATCAATCAGGAGGCAAGCGAAGTATCTAAGGTAGTATTCCGTCGCCTCCAAGGTCGTTTTAACTTGTGCCTACTCCGTACCGTATTTTATTACGAGTCGCTTCTCACTCACAACTCACATCGAGACAATCCGTTGGTTACCGTAAGCGCCCAGACTGTCGGTTCGACTAGTAATTAACAAAGAGGAACGACAACCACGGGTCCACACAAATTAGATGTGAGATGCCAAGATGGCAACTGCTGTCTGGTACTTCAGATGTATCGAAAAAAAGACAACAACCCGCCCGAGTCAATCATCATTGTTACGTATTCCTCGATGAAAACGATTGGTACGAAAAAGCGAGACAGAAAAAAGATGCCGAGGTATTATCACTAATTCAAAAAAGATAAAGATAACCGAACTCGAGCGAGTAAATCTTGTTTTGCTCAAGCTAATAAAGACCGAGATGCATCGCCTCAATCTTTCTCAAGAGGCCCTCCCAGGAACGTATTCCGCAGTCTCGGTATGAGTTTTCGCTCCGCCTGGGTTGCCTCAGTTACCTATACTAAAGTAGGTACCTAGTGAAATCCATCACCGTTCACTGACTCAGTTCCGGTAGTGTTCATGTACCTTCTTTTGGCATTGTAACTCGTCAGGTCAGCTGGAAGTCCCATGTTTTTTTTTTCAGCTCCGCGCAGCTTACGGATTACGATACTGCCACAGACCGCCCAGATCGAAAAATAGGTAGGTAGGTATTTCTCTTTATAAATCAAATCCCATCCATTGGGCCCCCCTTTTCTTGTGTTCTGTTTTTCCTTCTGAGTTGTTACTGCACGTAGATAAGTAAGTAGGGGTTACCGCCCTCGTTTCCCAAGTTCCTTTCGATCTTTTTCCCCCTCATTTTTTTTTTCATGCATCCGGGTTCATGCTTCGAGCTTAGACTTCTCACTTGCAGCGCGGGAACAGCCCTCCGGGCCGTTATCACAAGCAAGGGCCCCTCGCTCGCATTCACTCTGAACATTTTTACGATCGACCCTTACTTCAGGGGGTGAATCTACACGTCATACCGGAACGGACTTGTCACAGCAGACCATCTACTCGTACACTCATTTTGAGATTCAAAACCCCCAACTCATACGAGCGTTGTTTTCCCTGTTTGTTTTTGCTCGGCATGTTCACCGTTCGTATCTCCCCGGCGCGAGAGATGATGTCATGGTGAAGAAGGCGGGACCACCTGCAAATCGTACTACGGAATAGGTATCGCCGAGACCATGAACATGGCTAATCTGGGTGGTGAAAGTCGTTTATGTCAATGACATTCTATCAGATGCTGCGATGTATCGCTCACAGCTGAATAGGACCACTACCCCCAAGTGACCGTCACGGTGCTATGGAAATGAGCTGCACAGGGGCAGAGAGACAAAGTCCTGGCTTCACAAAACTGAAGCATTGGAGGTTACTTACTAGATTATGAGGTTGGTATATGCTACCATCATACCTAGTTGACCCGTTGATGCTTCCTATCGCAGCTTTCAAAGATGAAGAAGTTAAATCTCCCACCCATATCTAGGAGTATCAAGCTAGCCGCCGGGGCCATTATGCCCTTCCAATTGCGACCAGACTTCCAGACTTATCCTATTTTCAATCAAGGCATTGAAATAAACCATTGTCGTCATACCAAACGGCCCTATACAGACACCAGAAGCAGCGCACCAAATGGCAATGCTAACCTTAGAGATCTTCGGTAAACCTGGACGCAGACGCATGGGATCGTGATGATGTACGAGGAGGGGACTGGGGACTCCTCGGAGAAATCGGAGAAATAGGCGACATTATCGGCGATGTGGGGGATTTTGCGGCATTGTCGTCGGAGAATGGGTCGCCGCCTGGACTCGATGTCGCGACAGCAGTTCGCGCTGGACTTGCATGGAAAACCGGTGTTACGGCGTCCTCTAACATGGGAGAGCCAACGGCTAATCGTGGCATAATCGCCTCGCCCGGCATGTGTTGCGAGGCTCGGTAGTCAATCGATTGATCGCTTATTACGCTCTCCCTTGGATCCGTGTAACCATCACCGCCGAACTGCAAGACCGAAGGTAGTTTACGCCCAGATACCTTCGTGAATCCTCTTTCCGTTCCTTCGGACACCGCCGAGTTTCTTTCCAAGACACTCTGGCCTATCGTTGCGGGGATAGAGAATGGATTCGACCGCCGCGTTTCGGACACGCCGGCGCCATCGCCACCGGCTGGTCCGCCTGCCCCGCCAACCGTCACGGCGCCATAACCTTTTTCCTTTCCGGATCCTTGTATAAGCTTGTTGCTGGACTGGCGCTTCCTCCACTTGAGAATAGCTAAGACTAGAAGTAAGATGAATGCAAGCCCAGAGACCGCACCGACTACGCTTCCAGCAATGGTTCCCGCCGATGTACTGCCCGAGTTGTGCTCCGTAACAGAGCCACCACCACCGGTGGGTGCGTTGGTGGGAGTTCCCGCGCCATTACCGCCGTTGCCCGGCGGGATGTCGGGGTTAGCCGGGTTAAGAGGAGTGGCCAGGGTTTGAGTGGGAAGGGCGGCAGACGTTAACGTCCCGAAGGTCGAGTGCGAAAATGCGGTTGGCCGTGACGACACAGTCGAATGTGTAGATACCACCGAACGTGTAGATAGCGCCGAATGTGACGAATGTGGAGAATGTGAATGTGAGAACGCTGTCGCTTGTAAAGAAGGCGCTGCGGCGCCGAAGAAAGTAAAGTTACCATCACCTGTGGTAGAAAATGAATGAACAGAACCGGTCGAGTTACCAGCGGCCGAAAGTAAACGAGCTACATATACGAGTCAGATGAAAAAAAGACACAAGGCAATGCATCAGGCATAGTACTGACTGGAATTAGATTTTCCACTTAGAGAAGAGAAGATGGCAGGGACCTTGGATGAAGGAGCGACTGTTATGCTAGCATAAGAGAGAGTGGGAAACGAGGTATGCATAGAAGATTCTGAGGACGTTACAGACGAGGCTCCTTCTATGGTCGAAGAGGTGGAAGACGGACCGCCGACAGCATTTCCGTCGCCGATGTCGTTACTGCTCAGAGTCGAGTGCGAAGAATCGCTAGATGAGGCGTTTTCAGCAGTACTAGCGACGACAGTTGACTCTGATTGACTAGTGGTGAGGGCACTGGTAGGATCATCCGATAGGGTCCTAGTGGCAGTCGACCCGGCCGAATCGGTTGCTTGGAGAACAGAGAGGGTTTTGACAACAAATACAACGTCTGAAGTGCGACTCGAACCCGAAGGATCATCAGAGTCACCTCGCTTGGGGAATTGCTGCTGCTTAACCTGCTGTGAACGAGCGTGATGGTGATGGTGGTGGTGCTGCTGATGCTGCTGATGCTGCTGGTGTTGCTGATATTGCGTATGCCGGCGTTGGTGGTGGTGGCGGAAGTTGTTACTGTCGTTGTTATCGTTATCGTAATGCTGATGGTGCTGGTGCTGGTGCTGGTGCTGATGGTACTGCTGCGGAGAATCCAGGTCTCTAGGCGGGTTATCTAAATGAGTGTGGGTGCGTCGTAGGTCGTGTGCGTGGTGCTGTGGGAGTTGCTGGTGTTGCTGGAATTGCTGCTGGTGATGATGCTGGTGAGCAAGGTCCCGGGCCTGAGGGAGTGAAGACCCAGAAACCTGATCGGTCATCGCGCTGCTGCGTGGCGGTGTAAAGGGGGAATACGAGGTGTCTCTCGATGAATATGTTCGAAAATCTGGGCGGCGTATGCTGACTCGCTGGGAATTGATAGATACCTGCCGTATAACGAATGCGCTAGGTGGTCGATCGTGCGGGGACTTCCATTATCATTACCACCCTGTCCTGTCTGTCTCCCGACCTGTCCTGTCCCGGGCCTGTCTGATCCTGTCCTGTCCAGTCTGATCCTGTCCGATCCGGTCCGGGCCTGTCCTGTCCTGTCCTGTCTCGTCTGCTGGTCTGTAGTCTTGTCGCTTGTGATGTTTCGCTGTCGCGGCGTCTCTACCCGGTCGTCATCGTTGGGGAGAGCATGTAACCGGACGTCCACACTGCACTGACAAAGGGGCCACAGGGCTAGGAGCAAAAGAAGGGGAGAAGAAGGGAAAAGAGAGAAAGCGAAAAAGGGAAAAGAGGGCGGACGAGCGAGACGGGAGCGAACCTCTCGTCCTGGCAACGTATCTATAATAGGCAAAGGTAAAACCTTCCTGCTGTACGGAACACCGCGACGTCTGTCCCTGGCACCAATTTTAAAATGAGGGTACATCCAAGCGCCTACGGAGGAGGTACCCTAGCCCAGACAGTGGAGCAGGGTAATCTACAGCAGGTAGCGCAGCGGACATAGCAGGTACAGTACGGCCGCTGTAGGCATCGCGGGCATCGTGCCTCAGGCATGCTGACGGCGAGATGATGTACCGATACCTGTAATGTAGGGCACGCTACTTACCCGTTCGGCCCCACGATCGCCGCCGTCGAACTAATTTCGCGACCTGCTGCCTTTAGTTACTGCTATAGGACGGTACTTATGAGCATGTACCTGCTTTAGACAGGGGCGGGGGCTATATCGAAGTACCGAGAGGACGGATTTCTCTCTGCCCTTCTTCGGAGTTATCTACGGGTTGCCATTCACCTGTTGGAACTTGTTTATTCCCTAAACAAGTACACTCAAGACGGCTGGAAGTCTTTGCAAACGGCCTCTTATGCTGTACGAGTGCGTTCCCGAAGCGTAGGGAAATTGGCCGGGTATGCCTATCACAGACAAACACACATGCAAAGTACGGATTACAGACCAACAACACAGAGACTGGCATCATGCAGGAACCGCCAACGTAGTAAGCTTGGCGTGGAGAATAGTTGCATGCAGATGCCGTATTCTTGGCCCCCTCGGAGCATGTATTCCCTTATACGAGAGAGTCAGACTGGAAAATGTCTCGTATTCCGGGGGCGGAGAATACAAGTTATGAGACAGCCGCCTATGAAAACCCACGATAACAGCCTCCAACCATCCGACCCGTCCACGTGAACCCGTCGCACACCTTGCGAAGAACATTCCACGTTACAATATCGTCCGCGTTGACGTGACACTTACTTGTAGGTACTTGAAGGGGTTAAGAGGAAGGGCACCGTTACCTTGGGCTGCAATACATCTTTCCCTAAAAATATCTAGTCTCCCCCCCTAGACTAGGCACAGATTACCGTAGGCAAGGAGTAAGTATGACATAGTGTTGCTGCTACAACTGTGGGTAAAGCCTATAGCCGATCCCAGGCAGGCAGGTAGGGAAGCAGTGTGGAGGCAGAGGGGGAGGAGTGTCAACCTCTTTCAAGAAAACGGCTGTCAACCCCGGAGTCAGTGGAGCAACTCATTTGCACGCCGTCGTTCCTGATGCCGACCATGGCGTAGCGCTGACAACGAAGTGTAAACTCCTACCTTGTCTTGACCGAATACTACTTGCAGTTGACTTGTTACCTATACTTGTCATACTTGTTATACTTGTTAGCATGTCCCATCCTGCGCGCGCCGGTTTCCTAGATTAGGTACAGTTGCCGATGCTTAGCTCTTGTTAACGAGCGAGACAGCGAATCAGACAGTCCGTCGACGGTAGCATCAATCTCACTACTAGATCCTCACTTTTCATATCTCATGCGTGACGACTTACTGCCTGCACTAGGTTTCACCTGGATGGAGCATGATGATGATAAGTGATATGGGGCAGTCCTTTATAAATGAGTCTTACAGTGAAGCGCATTCATTTTCAGTCCATATAATGCAAAGCGAATGCTATTATAATAAGCCCTGTATGTTCGGTGTGGTAAGGGTGAACCGCGCCCCTTGGGTGAACTGCAAGGGCGCGGAGAGTCATAATGACTGGGTGACAACTCAAGTTCTCCTGAACACTCACTTACATGTAGCAAGAGCTCCAGGAATAACAAGCAAGTCGACAATCTTTATTGGGTATCATAAGATATCGTAAAGCAACCGTCTGCCCCAGTTTCCCCATGCACCCAGCAAAAGGGGGATGACCGACATGAACACCAATAACTCCCATTTTGAGAAACGAAAAAGAGAAAAAAGAAGAAAGATGCGCCCTAATTTGACAAAATTGACTTCTTTATGCAAACGCGACGCGCTTCTTCTTGGCCTTGACGTTCGTGCCCGCAGCCACAGCATCTGAGATGCCGTCCTTGTCGTCATCCTTGCTGTTGTTGTTCCGTTTTCTCTTCCGGCGCAGCGACTCTTTCGTCTCGTCGAGCTTGGCCTTCTTCTCCTGCTCCTTCTTCTCGGCCTCGACGCGGCGCGCCTCGCGGATCTCCTCCATCTGTCGCGCCTTGATCATCTTGGACTCGATCTGGCCCTCCTTGTCCGCCTGCACGATGGCTAGGATCGTGCTCATGCTCTCCTGAATTTCGCGAAAATTTTGGTAAGTTTCCCATATCGTAAGCTGACAGGAGGATGGAAAGCGGGGGTGTGGCCTTTCATCATCAATGTGACGAAGCGAAAGCAACCCCCTTATAATGTCAACGCACCTTGTCATCGACAAAGACCTTGCCCTTCTTCTTTCCCTTGGGCTTTGTAACGCCGACGGGCGTGATCATGTTCAATTTCGGGATGTTCAGCTCCTTCTCGGTGTAAACCTTCTTCTTCTTCTTGAGTATGTCGAGCGCCGTCTTGCCCTTCACCTGCTTGCCCAAGGGCCCGGTCGCGGGCTTCTTCTTGGAGCTAAAGGAGGAGCCCGACTTGGACGAAGACGACTTCGACGACTTGCCGGAGCTCGGGCCGGATTTGCTCGCGGCATGCTTGTTCTTGATCGTCTTCGTTCTTTGCACCGCCATTGTGGATGTATGTAAATCGGACGGTATGCGCAAGTCGTACGGATTGGTTGAATTGTCTGAACAAGCAACCTTGCTGAACGGGTAAAGAAAGAAAGAGCTCTAGTACCGCTTCAGTAACAGAAAGATCGGTTGGGTTGGCAAGTTACGTAGAAAAAGTTTCGGGCTTGCGAAGAAGCAACTTTCGTTATCGATAACAGCTCTGCACGCCAAAAAGGTACCGAGGTACATCGCCCGACACGCTGTGTGTCTCCAGCGCAGTTCAATTAACGCGCCCTGCTAGGCGTAGGCGTATGCGGGGCTCCGATTCGGACAGTGGAGATTGGCGATAAACCCAGCAAAAGATCGACTGTGGAAAACAGATTCGAGCGTCAAACGGTTCAGGCGATTTGATTTGATTTGGCCCGTACTGACGTGCAGGTACCGATACATCGGACATTAAGAGAAAAAAGATAAAAGATCCAAGCCACGTGAAAATACCCAACATTCGCATCGTGCACGACATTCACGCTACGTATCAAGTATCGCGACACTTCACTTCTTTTCTTCTGTCTTACATCTCATAAAAAGTCGCCATGGCGTCAACCACAAAACCCCGCTGGGCCGCTTTCGCGCGGGACACCAACGAGACCCAGATCCAGCTTGCGCTGAACCTGGACGGCGGCGCATTCCCGCCCGAGACGGATGCGCGTCTGAAGGCTGCGACGGAGGGCCACGCCAGCCAGGCCAGCAAGTCCCAGACCATCAGCATCAACACCGGCATCGGCTTCTTGGATCACATGCTGCACGCCCTCGCGAAGCATTCCGGCTGGAGTCTGGTGCTTGCCTGCAAGGGTGATTTGCACAGTATGTCTTTCATGAAGCTACCTATTTTCCATATATCACATAATCAGAAAAGATGGCAATTGAGTCCGGAGCTCTGGGATGGGGGAAATCAGGCAAACCATCAGAAACCCCTTTTCTATATTCATTCCAATTCTATAAGAGCAAACAAACACAATCGCTAACAAAAACCCCAGTTGACGACCACCACACAGCCGAAGACGTCTGCCTCGCCCTTGGCTACGCCTTCGCCACCGCGCTGGGCTCCGCCTCAGGCCTCGCACGCTTCGGCTCCGCCTACGCGCCCCTAGACGAGGCCCTCTCGCGCGCTGTCGTCGACCTCTCGAACCGGCCCTACTGCATCGCCGAGCTGGGCCTCAAGCGCGAGAAGATCGGCGACCTGAGCACGGAGATGCTGCCGCACTGCTTCCAGAGCTTCGCGCAGGCGGCGCGCATCACGCTGCACGTCGACGTGCTGCGCGGCGAGAACGACCACCACCGTGCCGAGAGCGCGTTCAAGGCGTGCGCCGTCGCCCTGCGGAATGCGATTACGCGGATCCCGGGGAAGGAAGGGGAGGTCCCTAGTACGAAGGGAACGTTGAGTGTTTAGGGGATGAGGGGATTTGGATAGGGGATGGTAGATCGATATGAGATTGTTTATAGAGATCTTGGAATGAGAAATGTTTTTCATGACGACTACGAGTTGATGATGCGCGCGCTCTCAGGGGTAATGTTACCACACAGCCGTCTATGCTGAAACTCAACGCCAGTTGCAAGCAAGAACTGGTCCTTCTTCACTTTACAAACACATTGGCGATCACGAAAAAACGTATCATCAGATAGAACAAGTTATTGACCGTCGTTTTATTTCAAATCAAAGTTAACCACCAGCCTATTATTAGTATAGAATTACATCCTTCCCACCAAAATTAGGTCCCAACTCATACCCTATTATGTACACGCGTCTTCAAACATCCACCGTTTTCTCATCCCTAGTCATAGTCAGATCCCAAGCCACCATAACCTAGTATCCGTGAAGTCCGTACGGAGTACAACCCAGTTCATTATCTCATACACCTTTGCGAGGGCGTTATTAGTGTCATGTATGAATGCTCCTTACCGAGCATACCCAGACTCGCCATATTGCGCCTGCCCTGTAGCTGGGTAGGTTGTCCTTTCGGGATAAGCAGCAGTTCGGCCGTCGTGCGCGAGGTTCGTTCCGTTCTGCTTATAGCCTTCCTCGTTGCCATTGAACCTAGAATAGGTTTGAGTAGTCTGAGGTTCTATGAGATTAGCGTGTCAGCGGCATTGCTTCATGCACCAATGGTCGTCCCGGAGTTGAGAGTGAAGCTACACTCTTGGGGTATATAATTGTGACATGTGATGAAATAGGGGTAATATAGGAGATCTAGGGTCACATACGCTGCTGGGGCAGGACGTTCGGGTTGCCGCTACTCGGAGGAGGATTCATCATTTGTTCGCTAGAGCCCCTGCTCCGGCGGAATCGGCTGAAGAGACCACCTCCTCTTCCGTATCCGGAGGTGTAGTTATTCGCAGGGCCAGGACCGAAGCGACGCTCCTTGCGACGGTGACGAATCAGGATGCCCTCGAGAATCGCAGAGAGCAGGAAGAATGGACTTCGGAATTGTGAGTTAAGCTTGGTCTCAGATACGATGGGAATCTCAACAATGAGCACTTACATGGCGATAATTGAGAGAGCCAAGACTGCCTTCTGCATTTGACAGAGCTGGTGGAAACTTGGCAGTCCAGCACCGAGGCGATCTCCAGCGGGTCGAGTACCAAAGACAGTACGGACATTATTACCCGTGCAAGAATTGGAGCCTCCACGATTTGCCTGCGCAATGTAGATGAATGCACCCAGTAAGGCGATATCAATGAGAATGGCAAGACCCGACGTAGCTAAGAAGCCGGCGAGACAGCATAGCAGCAGGAGACCAAGCAGGGTGTATAAAGTGGCAGCGCCAGAAATTCCTTCAACTGCTCTCCACCATATCGGAATAGAGAACCCGTGTCGTCTCGCGACCGCCAGGAAGTATGAGAATATCGCTAAGATCGCAGCAGCGCAGGCGAACTGGACGAAGCGGATCAGCCACTGCAGGACCTTGAGTGCGAGTCCTGATCTGGCTCCCATGATGGCGACGAGTTTGCTGTGTGCGATTGAGGCTGTACTCGTATGGCGGGTGTACAGTGATCGTAATGGTCGATTCACAAAGCTGTGGTGAGCGAAGACAGATCAGATCTCACGGGAACGGGTGAGAACGTGGGGAAAGGAAATGGAGAAAATGTGACAACTAATCAGAAGACCCGGACGAAGCAGGTTTTAAGAAGAGGAGAAGGGAAAAAAAAAGAAAGATCGATTGATCATGAGCCAACCAAATATAACTATCTAACTCATAGTGGTCTCTCCTGCCAGAATGTGTACTCAGGATGACTGCGGCTTCTTTATTAGTCGTCCGATTTCTAATTGTAATGGTAATATCAGCGGCAGCATCGATGATGCCATGAAGATCCATCCCCCCCGAGCCCCGGCAGACACATGGGTTGATCTGGTGACGTCACAGGCCGAGCCGTCAAATGCCAGGCGCGATCAAGCCCCACCTTCGCTTCGATTCTTCTCTCTGCCTGCAGCTGCAGCTCGTGAGTCTTGCCCCGGCATCTCTGCATCCAGCCGGCCATGCAACTGCCGAGACCAGCCAGTGAGAGTCAACCAGATCTCCCAATTGGCTGGTTACGCCCCCAAGCCACACATACCGTACATACCCGCAGCACGTCGCTCTAGCCGTCTTCCGTGCACACTCTAAACGCTTCTAGGTTCCGCCTGCTTCTGAATGCGATGCAAGAAAAGCATTGAAACTCGCACATAATTGTTTACAACTCATAGCTGTGTTCAACTTGCTTCAGTTTCTATGTATCTCCCGGATAACACAGCTCGGGCTTTTAGCATGCTGCAATGCCGGTCTCAGAAGGATCCAAAAGAAATTCCCGAACTAATAAGATAACTCATCACAAATCCATCGAGCTGGTGACGACGTGCCCTCATTTCCCTAGACAGGATAAGAATCCCTCATCATGACAGCTACATACTTGAAATGTGCCAACTACCGCTTAACCTGCATTTCTCTTAACATAACCCCAAACTACTTACGGAATATTTCGTAGAAGGTCACCAAACTAACACTGGGCACACCGACATGTTAGCCAGATTCTTGGTGTGCTCATCATGTAACGGTGTCTGTAGAATAGCCAAGATGCTTACAGCTATCTAACAATTACACGCCTTCCCTTTCCATTGCAGCTCTATCAGTTCGCGCCAATTACTTGCGTTTGTATACTTTCTTTTCCACTTCCCCAGTTGCCTTAGACAAGTCGACAATCTTGCCGATCCCATGGTTTGATACCCCCGGTTTTACGCTAGGTCTGTGAAGTCAACTGAATTGGGGTTCTTGCGATGATTACTACGACAGCTTCTTCCTTGTAGAATGGGTTCCCTGGAGATGATGGCCTCCGAGTCACAAATGACGATCATTTGTTAGTCACCACCTAGCTTGCATTCCGTGGCTCGTCCGAATATTCCGAAGATGCCGCGTTCTCAATCATGCATCCAGTCGCAAATAGTATAGTAGCTGTAGTTAGGAAACTCTATATGTAGAGAAATCGCATCAGTGAAGCCTCATGGCGCACTTTTAGTGTTAGATCTTGCTGAAGGCCACACCTTTTAAAGGGTGATAGATCGATCGACTCACTCTCCTGCAGAGTTGATGAGGTAGGAATCTATGTCTGTTGCCGGGCGAGTTGAGACTAAGGCAAGACTAACATTTAGACTTCACCTTTGAGATTCGAGACGCTTCCTCGTCGATCTATGTAGCGGTAATCGTTACCGAAGTCCCTAATGTGTTGAGCGTAGGGGCCAACCGTCTCGCCGGTAGTCAGGTCAGCCGACGTTAACTCAAGGCACATCTCCGTCAAGTTGTGACTAGCTAGTACAATGACATGAAGGGTCATGACACTGGCATATGGTTAGACCAGGACGGAACAAACGTTCCATTGAATTTGAGGGTGTGCACTTAGGCTTGTCAAACAGGGCAAAATGGGGGAATGGCGCCGGCATCATAAGAAAGTACTAATCCGCAGTGACCGAAGGATAATATGTAAGGAGTGACACCAGGGCCGTGTTAACGAAGACGTCTAGGTGTGATAGCCGCCCAGAGCTACGCCGTGTGGTTGTAAGACCTTGACGCAACGGTCGCAACCTCTAATCCGCAGGGACAAAGGCGATCAAGGCCCCGAGATCAATGATATAGACCAGGCCACGGAGCGTGAAGATCTCAGAGACATAGCCTGGACCGTACAATCATTAGACACATCCCTTCGGTCCAGACAGCCGGAGGGTAAGTATCCCTTTCTGAGAACCCGAGAGACTTGCCTGGCATCCAGATATCCTTCGCCATGAGTCGTATGGGCTTAAGACACCTGTATCGCCTTCAATCATAGTCTGCATCTAACAAGTGATTATGCCGTTCACTCAGCAGCTCGTGGATCACAACCTTGCTTGAAATTCGGTGCACCATGTTGCGTTGGCTTTGACAAACTTGTGGAAGTAGAGAAGGCCAATATCAAAAAAATAACACCAATCTAATCTGGTTAGCCAGTTAGGTCGAACGGTCCTACGTCTATGGTAAACGAGGACAAAACAACCAATGCGAGAAACGATAAGACATTGAGCCGACCGATTCTCTCAATAATGCTCTCGATAGGGAGAAGTAAGTATATCAGAAATAGTCGGGGTTCACATGAGGAGGTGAACGACTTGAAGCAGCACCACACCACCTTCTGATATTGACAACCGAACATTCATCATGGTCCCGTTCTCAATATATGTCACAGCCGGTCCCACGCATTCACCGCTTTGATTGAGCACTAACCTGAGGCAATTCCATCCTCACTGAACGGCTGAATATGCTCCAATGATTGTGCTTCTATACCTGGACCTCGTCTGGTTTTCCCCATGCGTATGAGGTGTTGGTGTGTATGAAGTGTGTATGAACCTTGTGCGGGATCATCTGTGAGATGCTGGTGTGCCGGCCAGAATTCATTTAAATGAGGCATTGACCAAAAAGGTCTGCGGACTCGTACAGAAAATAATCTCGAGAGAGATCCCCAGCGCGAGAGAGTGTGTCGTCTGCTGCTGGCGATGGATATCTTTCTATCGTCTCGACTTTGCCTTCGCTGCCGCGGCCTTTTCCTTGTCTATGAAGTCTTTGATGATGCTGTGGAGATCCCCGTTGCGTCTGGCAAGCAGAAGGACATCATCCGTAGTGATAGTCGACCGTCCAGCATGGCGACTGAAGCTCTCTAGGTCCAGTGCGACATTCTCTGGCTACTCATCAACGGTCACGAATTGAGAGGTTGGATGTACAGACGGCGCATACCGATTTGAGTCCAGACCATCTCTGTGAGAGCGCCGATGAACTGGGGAGTCACATTACGATTTCTGCGCAACGTTTCCTCATCGACCATCTTGCCGACTGCGAACCACAGGGCCGACTTTAGCCTCTTGAAGGCAGGACGAGCGGCTGTCAGTGAGAACGCGCTCCATGTTTGTGATGGCGATGATCAATTGGTGCTCGCTTACCTCCTGGACATCTCCGTCGGAGTTGTCTGCCATCGCGGAGCTAGCTTCTTACGGTCCTATCAAGGGTCGAACATGCAGTTGTACCTAATAAGAAGTTGTAATAGTGTAGGAAGAAAGAGAGACGCTGAGGAGTGAGCAATTGACAAGTGTTAGGTAAGTATCGGTAACTGCACGAGAGTTGGGGCTGAACTCTGAAGTACACAGTACGCGGCACTAAGCAACGCACTCGCGAAGAAGCCTCATCGAGTCATCGCAGCGTAGCGGGACGCTCAGCTCGTGTGGCTTTGGTACGGTTTGGGCCGTTAAGGTTTAGACACGGTACGAACAGCCGTAGACGGCTACAGTGTACGCCTTTAGTCGGCACCAGCCACCAGGTGCCTCGGACATTACGTACCGCCTACTGTACACTAATCACCTCGATGTGGGGCCGGCGCGCCGAACATTTTTGTTGAGTTTAAGACGAAGTAATCCTTACGAACAACATGGAAGTCTCCTATTTAATGCTCTTTCGCGAAACATAAAGCACGCCCGTATTATCGTCCACTCTGTCTCTATTAATACCTAATCACTCTTCGTTTTCTCATTCACTCATATCGACTCTGTTCTGACAGCAAACGAACTCTACACAAATCGTTCATAACGCAGCACCATCACCCAAGTCTCCGGCGCCGTGAATACCATCCGTCCATCCATCCATCCATTCATTCCTCCTCGCTTTACGACCTCGCGACTCTCCAAAGAACAACATAAAACCGACCTAGCCATGGCGGACGAACTTACCGGCTTAATCTCCCACCTGGGCGACTCGACTCAGAAGCTGGCCAACTTGGTCGCAGATCGCGTCTCAAACAATGTCAGCATGTCTTTCACCAACATGACAATGCAGCAGTGGATTCGCCTGGTCGCCATCGTCGGTGCGTATGCGCTACTGCGGCCCTACATCATCAAGATGGGCGCAAAGCACCAAGAGAAGCAATTCGAGAAAGCCCAACAAGAAGATGTCGGCCAGATATCGCCCAATCAGTTACGCGGCCAGCTCGAAATTCCCGAAGAAAGCGATGACGACGACGACGAGCAGGGCGAGTCCACGGCAGCCGATTGGGGAAAGAAAGCGCGACAACGCCAGCGGAGAATGATTAAGCAATTGCTTGATGCCGAGGAGAAGCGGTTGCAAGAGACACTCGATGAACAGGAGGACAAGGACATAGAGGAGTTCCTTGTCGGATGAGGTGTCTATGGCAGCAATAATTAATCCCTTTCTCTTCATATTTCAACTATAAATAATATCAACACAAGCAACTTTCGATCAGCAACGGGATATGCATCAACGATTCCACCGCCTTTTCTTTCACTTTCTTCGTCCAAGCATTCACGGTCTCGATAGTCTGAGCTGCATACAGAACTAGAGATCTGTCCTCTTATCGCCCTACGCCATTGTGGATCGCGATCCGTTGTATTGTAATGTGCGGACAGCCATGCTATTTTCAGACTTGGTTCGCATACCCGAGGGAATCCAGATTCGGTCGAGTGCTTCTAGCACGACCCCATGCGTGTTCATGATTCTACCCACTCTCCTAGCGTTTGCCACCGATCTCGCATATGACCGATGAACCGCCAAGTTCGTTCGAGCGCCTGGGCTCTGTGGTGGATGCGTTCGAATATGACTATTTCAGTGTGTACCATCAGTCGCGACTTACTTGGTCCAAACTCGTCATTCATCGATTTTCGCACAGCATCTGCCCATCTATCTGTAGACCGACATGCTGTCTACACGTGTACTGGGTCGGCAGCAGGCACGGAGTATGTGGGTTCTTGATTCAGCACTCAAGCGATGTGGAGGACACTACCTAAGTTAGCTACACCAAGTTGGTCATTGAGAGATCTCGCAAGATTATCCTCAACCGATCCGATAATAAATCCATCCTATAGGAGTTCCCAGACCTTACCCGACGGGCTTGATTTTGTGCATATGACTCCTCTCTTCGCCGTGCCCGCTTCCGGGCAGTCCGACCTCGTGCTTATTTCGTTCCGTCATCTTTTTTCCCGAGAATAACCGGCCAATAGCTGTTGATGCATGTTAGTGCACCAGACTCATTGGATGTTGACCTTGGGAGTGCTGTTTGTTTGGGACTTCTTTATGACCGGAAGTGATGCCGAGCTTCGCCCGCAGCAAAGGGGGTCGACCTTGACACGACAGCGCTGACTGTCTCTGATAATCAAGTTTGCAGAATTGAGGCCGGTGGTCTTTCCGTACCAAGCCTGGTCAGCCAGCGTGTTCGTTCACCTGCAGAAGGCCTCGAAGTGTTCTTAGTGGGATGTCAGCTCGTTCGGACCAGCGCGGCCTCAGTAGCTGAGCTGGGAATTCTCGTGCCCTCTAATGGTGACTCCAGGAATACCTACCCATGAGCTTGATCGAGATTGATGGATCAACTACATGGGCTATCTATTCTTAGGATTTGAGTATGGGTCAGGGTCATCAGTCTCGTTAGTAATGCTATCGTTGTCGCCGAATACCTCCTGAGAGCTCCATTGTCCTCCGATTTGATCCAGCATATCACGACGAAGATCATCTTTATGTTGTGAATCTCACTCAGCTGGAGCTATGTCCGCTGCTAATGTACTTACGATACTTAGAACTACGTCTCTGGGACGTAATAATTTCATCGGACTTGCAGCTTTATACCACCAAGCACGAGGATAGAGTCCCGGCATCGGGAACCATGTGGTTTAGATGGCATGATAACACCCCAAGGACTCGACTTCATGGAAATACCTTGATGGACTCTTTGTGAGTTTGTTTGCGGCTCCTTTCCTGTCATGTGGTCAGCAGAACGTACGCTTCTCCGTCGGAGATAGGGCGATTCCCGCTCGGGGCCTTCCGATCGTCATCCAGTATCCCTTGGACCCTTTCCGATAAATACGAGCTTATACACAGCTCAAGTTATCTTTTGACGTAATAAGAAAGAGAGAGGGAGAGAAGTGCTGGCGGTGTATGAGCCGTCCATTCCCGACACTGGCCTGTTCAACTAACCTCATGTCATATCACACGGGTGAGATCGACAGAAGCCGCCAGTGGCCTTTCACCGGCACAGTGGCTATATCAGCTATGGGCATTGTCAACGGAACACACATTATTTGCCTTTGCGAAGGTCTGTGTAGCTACGGCACAACGTGGCTATTGCCCCTGGTCGTTGACAAACCTGCATTTGTACTGCCGCACGAGATGAGGCGGCCACCTTTTCGTCGTGCGTTTTTCAGCTTCCTACTTGTTCCCCATGAGGCTGATGCGTCGGTTGCGGTGGGAGTGCTCCGTACTCTTGTGTACGTTTCGCCTCAGGGTCGCGATGCGGTCTGGCCCTGAGCAAGGTCTATTTGATCCGTGATGATTGAAAATGTTGAGATGGAAGACAGTCTCGCACTGTTGTATAGAGACCCCTACTACGTTGAGTTCTACATTGGATGATGACCTTGCTGGACTCGTTACAAAGACGACAATCTCGACCAATCTCGTATTCTCATGGCTGATGTGCATCGTTTCAACTGATCCATCAACAGAGATGACCGTGATTCTTCACTTCATGATGTCAAGTCTAGGCATGTTTCGTCCTAAGGGGGAACGTGGATGACACAATACGACACCATCTAGATCTTATACGACGCAGACAAGATGTCTAGAACCTAACAGAAACCCCCCGTCCTATTCGCTCCTGTAAGCGATTTGTTAATAGTCAGGGAAATAGTTACTCCTGGCACACGGCAATCCTCTTCGTTGGCATTCTCGGATTAGTCGTGCTCTCTATTCGGCCACCCCAGCCTCGATGAGTTTATATATCCAACCGCATGAACCGAACAGCTAGGTGTGGCTCGCACCTCTTTCGAAGTCGGACAAAGAGTCTACATACCCTCGATCACGTCAACGAAGGCCCACACTTGTTGTGGTAGCCCAGACGAGGTCTTGACTCTTGGGACCGGAAAGATCTCGTACCAGACGTAGGAATAACTCATACACCCTTATCTGGATGCCAGGGGTCCTCGAGATTCTCAGTGGTCCCGAAACTGCGGTAATCCATATTACTCGACCTTCGCGTCGGCTTCCGCACTTGCGGCAAACTCACCTACCCGTGGAGGGAGGGTGAGAGGGAAGGGGGATCCTTACTACAGCTCAACCGGGCAGGCGGACTTCAGGTGGAGTTTTCTTTTCTTTTTGGTTCTATACTGTTGTAGTTCTTTTATCCGAGGCTCTTCTTGCTTCGAACACATTTCTCTCTCCTGTAAACATTGATGCCGTGCCACTTTGGGTATCAAGACGGTGCCACCAGAGCCGAGAGAGTTGCAGCTTTAGCGTGAGGAAAAGGGACTTTGTCCGTAGACCGTCCCTCATCCTGAGGCAGTATGTATGAAGAGGCGTAGCTTCTAGAACCGACGAGACGGGAAATACTAGTAGGAAGAAAAAAAGAAGAAAGAAAAAAAAGACAAGGGTTGTAGATATTTCAGCAATCCACGCGGCATGCTGCAAGGGTCAACGCCACCTTTCCCCATGCCAATTATGCAGTCCAAGGCTTCACTATCGAATCCTACATCCGGCTTTCTTCTTTCTCGCCACCTTCTCTAACACGAGTCTGACTATCGTTTTGACGGCCCTCCGTACGAAACCAACGGCTAGGGATACCTGGGCTTCGGAACCAGCCACCAGAGTTATTTCGGGGTGAGGGAGAGCCCTGGAGGGGGCGCCGTCTCAAATGTTTCGTCGATAAAGGGCCACCCCATGGAGAACTGCATGAGAAGCATACGTCCACTGCATGTTTTTTCTGGGTTGCGTGGGGCAAAGAAAACAAAATAACATAAAAAACAAGGAAATGAAAATAAAACATTCGCCCTTTCGCGTTTCTTCTTCTTGAAGGGGTTGTTCGGTGAGGTTACTGACAGCATTTGACAAGCTGGCATTGCATCTGACAATGGATGGTGGGCCAGAGCTGGTCCTTTTAGTAGGTTGGTTTAACCAGCGACACGGCATCCATGGCGGGCTTGTCACGACACAGAGTAATATATGCATGCGGTAGGTAGCCGCGCATGCTGCGAAACACATGGCCTCTCTTCTGGGCTTTTACAAAAAAAAACATGACGGGCGGCGAAAAAAAGACAGAGCGAGAGAGAGAAGAAGAGGTCACACACACACCGCGAGATATGGCAGGTTGTTGGCGTTGCTGTGTATGTGATACCTGGACAGTTGAGCGAAAGCTCCAACCTCGACAATAATCGGACCACCACCGTAATCACAGTCCGCGGTTGACGCCGCCCGACTTGTGTTGTTCGGATGAAACCCAGATGGGCTTTCACAGATGGCGACAGCGGCGCCAACACCAGGTGAGACCGAGGAGGGGCAGGAGATAGATAGGATGATGAACTGGAAAAAGTACCAACCGAAGTACGGTTGACAAACGACAACAACATCATCGTCATGTACTCCGTACGTTTCGCCTATGCAGCAGATATTAACCCCCTCCGGCAACTGGTCGTCGTTACCAACCTGATGATTAATTGCGTAGAGCCCAAAAGGAAGTAAACAAACCAGTCAGACAAGAGCTTCGTGGAAATATGATCGACAAACAACAAGATCGCAGCACCCCTGGTTCAGGTTGTCATATTGCAGCAGCTTTTGCTCTTGTCTTTCTCCGCATATTATGCCTCACACAAGGACACACACACGCACACACACACACACACACAAACACACTGTCATCAATGCAGGACCTCTCCCTCCCTCCTTGTTTAACCCTATCGACCACAGAGGGGGAACCATACAACTGGCATCGGCTCAAAGCACTGGCCCAACCCTCTCTTCTCATGCAGAAAAGGGAAATGTACTTCGTAATGCCGCTCGCTTGCTTCTCATGTTAAAACAGTGATGGGCCACAGTAAGGGAGAATCAAGTCCTAGATGGTAACGGCCTAAACGAGAACGCCGTGTTTGCGCACAGACATGAAGCTCATACATAGACGACGTACGCACATAGCCCCTCCGCAGTTGTGGTGAATGGGCTTGGTGGGTGTGTTGGTTGCTGCCTCAAGGAGGAAAAACAAAAAAGAATCCAGGACGAGGTAGCAATGTCGTTCGATTCCTCCTGTACTGTACGATGCATCTAACCTAATGAGGGTCGACTTGGCCTCTCGGATACTCCCACTCGTTAGTGCTTCGGGTGTATCAGGCACCCAGATGCTTGACAGCATGTACGAGTACATGTCCTGTACGAGTAGGTAGTGTACAGCCCTGGGGTGGGTAAAGTCTAGACTGACAAGACAGTACCGGTCGGCAGGTATTTTGGAGATTTTCAAGATCCTTTTTTGCCTTGCTTGCCGATGTGGATTGTCGTCGCTGGGACCGTACAGTAGGTACCTCCCTAGTGAAGTGGGCATTAGTTACCCCTGTCCTTGCATCCCCCACTCGACCACAGAAAGTACCGAAGATACCACCTTAGGTCCATGTCGATCATCGACTAATTGGTGCGGTTACGTAGTTGGCGGGCAGGTATAGACATAAATAAAAGCTGGGCAGCCCCAGCCCTAAGGCAGGGACAAGACTGAAAAACATCTTACCTACAGCTCACTACTCGCCGCTTATCCCCTCCCTCCCTTATCCAACTGCTCTAGAACCACTTCACATTAGCTTCAGGAGACCTTACCTCGTCTTACCTATACTCGTCTCCCTCGTGATCAATCTCGACGCAAGCAACTGGTTGTTGCCAAAAGGGTGTGCAGGGCAAGAGAAGGAACCGACCTTTCACGGTTGCACACATAACATTTGCCAACCAAGAGAAAAGCACCCCATGGTCTAGAGGCTCTTTTTTTCTTTCTCTCTCTTGAAAACCATCACTTGGTAGCTTTCCCCGTCGATATGGGTGGTCCTGATATCGAGACTCTGGCGCAAGATGGTTACTGGATGAACTCAAGGGCCAAGAGCCTAGATTCACGGAAGTGAGTAAGGTACTTCGATGTCGGTCTAAAAGTTTTTCGAAGTCGTTGCGCGTTCCTCGAGTTTTCGTAGTGTGGCTGGCTGACAATATTGCTTTCGGTTATCTGACAGCAGAATAAACACGTCTCGCAGACCGAAATACACACAGCAAGACGATCGAACGATTCCAAGAAGAATGGCTGTTCCGCTCTACTCTCAGAAACCGCCTCCTCCGAGTGTCGAGGATGAGTACGAAGCAATTGCTAAAGAGGCTGGGTCGGTGGTGTCGAGTGTGCCGTCCGAGGAACCATCGAATCGTGGTGATCCCGACCAGTACCCGATACTCGTCCCTGTCGACGATGAAACGGATGTCCACGATGACACCAATGATCAGAACCCCGAGAGGCGATTCGTTCTTTTGACGACTCCATCCGGATCACCACAGGCCTCACCAGAAGAGATGAGGGCCAGCCAGTATGGCAAACCAGCCGAACGACCAACAGAGTTAGACCCGGACCCGGTCTCCTATGAAGCAAATACCGGCCGCAAACACACATGTCCCCCCTCGGGGGAAGATAAGACAAATGCCAAGAAAGAGGCACAGCCTGAGCCTGAACATCACCGTGGTCGGCTCGAAGACCTCCCTCCAATAGTAACGAATGAAGGCAGCGAGAGACGGGTACACGATACTCGACGAGCAAAGTCATCCACGAGGACTCAGAGTCGTGGTGAAGATTACTTCTCACCTCGTATGTCTTCGGTAAGCTCACGTTATCCTCGTGACAACTTGAGGGCACCCGAAGTCATCGAGCATGCCACAAACGGGCGTGAGCGTTCCTATTACCGAGCCGAACCAAGCTCGGGTGCTCGGATTCGCAACCGTTCAGCGCACCCCAGCGACCCATATGGTTCGGGCTTCATGAACGAACGTCGAGACAAGGAGAGACAGCTCAAGTCCTCTCGTCCACCTACTCCTGAGCTTCAGAAACGAACCACTTCTGAGGCTCCAAAGTACAGTCGGCATGGCTCGGACGACGACTATGACGCTTTCCGTCTGTATGTCGATGGGCCATCAACGTACTCTCCTCCTGACCGTGACACTGGCTCGCGGAACTCCCCGACCAATAGAGAGAAGCGAACACCTCCATATATGGATACGCTGTATCCTAGCGAAGATGAATCTCGACTTCATGCTGATTACTACCGAAGACCAGCCATGCAGATGGGAAAGACGGATTACCTGGACAGGTCGCTAGACTCGCGGGGCATAGGGAGACGGAAAGCCAGAGGAGCTTCACCATTGCCCTCGCCGCGAGCTTCTCAGTTCTCCCTTGCAGACTCATACCCGAGTCTTTCAAGACCTCGTCGGCCGGGATCGCCGATTGATTCCAGATCTCCTGTTCGGTCAGAGAGATCGTTACCTCGGGTCTCAACGGGACTACCATTCACTGCGTCCCGAAACCTACACCCTCTAAAGGGAGTATCATCAGCAGCACTAGGGTCTGTCTCCAACCCCAACCTCTCGCTCGACTCCCGTCGCTCCGCCATCCCTCCGATTCCGAGGGCAAGTTCCATCCTGGACTCGAGAGGGCGTCCTCCAACCCCATCCAATGCCTCCACGAGCCAGTCGATGTGGCCCCCCCCTCAGTTCAAGCCCCCAACAACCAGCACAAAGTCTACCCCACAAATCAGCTCGTACAGACGTTACTCAACAGAGCTGAACAACAGCGATCTTGTCGATATGCACCAGTGTCCGCGCACGCGCGAAGAGGTTGGGCATATGGACTGGCTCATGCTCCCACGATACGATAATTTCTACATCTGTCCGTCGTGCTACGGCGCGAACTTCGCCGGTACGGACTTCGCGCACGAGTTCACGCCCATGCCCTTCCGGCCGCGTGACCGCCCGCAAGCCTGCAATTTCGGCACGTCGGAATACTACCGCATCGCATGGCACTTGACGAAGAAACACGGACGCAAAGATCTCGGACTCTTCTATGATCTTGCTGAGATCGCGGCCCGAGGTCAGCAGTGCCCCGGTCCCCGCCAGGCCTCGCGCATCTGGTATTCCCTGACAGATCCGTGCACACGGAGGCCCATCGAAGAATTTACGGTATGTTCGGCCTGTGCGCAGACAATCGAGGCGCTGCTGCCGAGTCTGATAGGGGTATTTCTCCCCCTCGACGTCCCAGCCGAGCCGTCACGCAGCGTCTGCGCCATGCATCAGGACAGTGGGCGTTTCAGTCTCTACTTCGACATGTTCGAGAGCGCAGTGGACCGCTCGTTCGAGACGAAGTCATCCCCTAACATGCAAGCCCTCACGGACCGCATCAGCCAACTCGCAGCCATCCGGCCCTGTCCTGAATCCAACGTGATACCCAATGCATACTGGCACACGATGCGGAACGTCCCTGATTTCACCGTCTGTCCGGAGTGTTTCATCACCGTCGTGCGGCCGCACTTGGACAAAAACGAGGACCTCTCTATCGTGGGAAACTTTCACCATACACCTACGTACCTGTCTGAGGGCCAGTGCATGTTGTTTACGGATCGCATGCGTGAAGTCTTCGACCGTGCCGTGCGCAAGCGGGATATCGGGTACTTGTACTCGAAAGTCGGCGAGCGGCTAGATAAGCAGCGCGAGTGCAATGTGCGGCTTGAGGCGTTGCGGCGTCAGGGGCTCGAGACGGCGTGGGCGAAGGCGGAGATGGGGCGTGTTCTTCAGGAATGGAGACGGTATGAATAGGTAGCTATGAGATGAGTTGCTATGAGTATGTGATGATGCATTTCCATGCGCAGCGTTTCGTTATTTTGTTCTTTTCTTGTTGTTTTTGATGCGATTTGGAAGCAGCATGGGAGGACAAGGAAAAACAGCACAGGTAGGATGGGATTGGAAATGCATGATAGGTAATAGATCGGTCTTTTAATCCCGGATGAAGTGTTTGTTTGAAACAACGGTAAGGTTGAGGCTGAGTTGTCTTTTGCTGACTGACGGTAATCGAGATACGCATAGGTCCCCAAGGGTTTCCATGGAATGAATGGAATATCAACAAGGCAGTAGTTTTAATGATGAGATCTTGCTGTCTTGGCGATCTTGTATGTATCTCAGGAATGTAATTCCCATATGGTACGGAATACTCGAGATGATTTGCTTGATTGAGTCTCTTAGAAAAACGACATTGTTACCCCGAGAAAAGATGGGCTTCTCTCATTCACGAGGAGACATGAAGAGAGAAGTGGATGGTGATGAATTTTAGTGAGAAGAAAAGTGTGGTGAAGACCTCGAGTCGTGAATAGACGCCGGCCTAGCCAAGACGACGTCATTCCATCGGAGAGATAAGATAAGGTTTCTCGGTGCACTTCCACCCCTTCCTCCGCGTTTAATAGGCATTCGTACGGATTACCTACCGACTCGTGCCTGTTGCTCCTCCTTTTCCTCTACTACCTCCTCCTCTTCTTCTCCTCTCCTTTCACTTACCACACAACATTCACGACGGAATATTTGAATCACACAACCCAATCACACTCTTTAGACATCGTTAAAAACCTGTGCATTGGTAACGGCATTGGCATCCAGACATCTCTCTAATAGGGAATGTGATCTCAAATCCGACAGCCTCCTCCGGCAGAAGTGAATCTTCTGACATACGGACGACGTGATGAACTCTTACCCAAATGTCAAATCTGCGATGAACCGAAGTTCACGCAACTTATTGACCTCTCACTTAGGAATGGAACAATGACGGTAACTGCATCGACATTCAATATATCCATTAATTAGACGCCGAGACGATCCTGCCTTCATCCCAACATCATTACATCCCTTCTAATACGGAAACCAAACGTCCTAGTCCCCCTTCGTCCTTTTGTATTGCCTAATAATTCTAGCATTTTCCATTGTTTTCAGCCTTATATTCTTCCAGCTTAGTCGAGTCTCTCATCACAGCTTGGGAGAAGGTCAAGCCTCCGCCGCCTTCATGCCGTTGTTGCTTCGGTGATCGTAATGTTGCAGACCAGGGGTATCTTCGTCGGATGGTGGCCTTCAGCGCGCAGAGTTGTCAATCATCATGATCGGAATCAGACTAGAATGCGGCAAATAAATCAAACATAACGATGTTTGCAGCAAAAACACGCCAGCGCGAATGACGACATTAATGATACAAGAACACGATGATGGTTATCGTGTGCTCGCAGTAAATGCAACGCAGTTATCGCAATGCGCGCTGGAGAGCTTACTTGAGAGGATCGTAGATCCTGTCGGTGATGTACTTGGTCAAAGCGACGTCACCATATTCGTCCCACAAAGCCCACTGCTCTTTGGGGAGCTCACTGACACCATCGCAACGGGCCGCCTTCATCACTTCGCGGGCGACAATAATGCTGGCCTCTCGAACTCGCTCGATTTGGGGGTAGATCAGGCCTTTTTCTATCTCCTCCTCATTGAGGCATCCCGCGAGCGCAGCTGCAGACGTGTATACCATGTTGTCAGTAACCGTGGAGGCCTTGGAGAGGATGGCGCCTAGACCGATGCCGGGGAAAACATAAACGTTGTTGCCCTGATTGGGCCAGTAGGTAACGACCTTGTCACCGGACTGAACTTCACAGGGTGAGAAAGGAGAGCCCGAGGCGAAAATAACGGTTCCGTCGGTCCATTTAATGGCCTGTTCGAACGTACATTCAGCCTTGGTGAGAGGATTGCTGAGAGGGAATAGGATGGGTCGTCGGTTATGGCCGCGCTCGACAACGGACGCTTTGAGAGCACGAACGACAGGCTCGGTAAAGACTCCATACGTAGCGGTCAACCCCACGAGAGCTGATGGCTTCACGTATTCGATCACTTCTTCCAAGGTGCGGAACTGGCGGCCCTCGTTATCCGTACGGGCAAAGTATTGTTTGTGTTGTGGCAACTTATCAGCTCTGTCCTTTGTCACGAGACCCTTGGTATCAACAAGCCAGAACTTGTTCTTGGCGTCCTGTTCTGACAACCCCTGACGAGTATAATATTCGACCAACTGTTTGGCGACACCCACGCCAGCAGAGCCAGCACCCATGAAGACAAGTCGCTGGTCCTCAATGGGCACGTTTGAGAGGTTTACAGCACCGATATAACTGTAAGTGAATTTGCATTAGAGAACGTACTAATCTCATCAGGCCAAGAGGCATAGAGGGGTTGCTACTTACCCGCCGAGTACGACGGCACCCGTTCCTTGGATATCGTCATTGAAGCATCTGTAGCTATCCCGATAACGAGCAAGGTAGTTGAACGCCTTCTCGGTCTCGAAATCCTCGAATTGTACCACCATGTCGGGGTAGACCTCAGCGATGGCTTCCATAAAATCGTCCACAAACCCCTGCATCTCCTCTGGAGAAGGGCGTGGAGCTCGGATACCCAGGTACAACGGATCCTTGAGATTGTTTTCATTAGCAGTACCGGCGTCTAGTACGATGGGGAGGGTTTTCTCCGGGTGAATACCGGCTGCTCCAGTATACAGAGCGAGCTTTCCAATCTAAGCAATGTGTTAGCAACGAAACGCCTCATTTTGAGGAGGGAAGCCATTTCGGCTCAGAGACACGCGAGATGACTTACCGAAATACCGACACCATTCACGCCCAGATCGCCCAAACCCAAGATACGCGACCCGTCTGTGACAACACAGATCTCTGGCTTAGGATAAGGCCAGTTTCGAAGGATAGTCCTGATCGACTTCCGCTGCTTGATCGAGATATACAGGGCTTCTGGGTGGGTGTAGAGAGAAGAGTATTGCAAACAGACATCGCCAATGGTTGGTGTGTAGACCAGAGGCATGAGATAGCGGACATTGTCAATGAGCATGCGGTAGAAGAGGTCCGCATTTTGACTCTTCAGGTGGGATAGATACAAGTATCTCTCGACGGGTGTTGAGCGCGACTTGATCGCCTGCATGCATCTTGCGACCTGGGTATCGACGTTCTCCAAGACGTGTGGAATCAAACCTGTGAGGCCCTTGGCTATGCGCTCCTCGGGAGTGAATGAGAGGCCTTCATATGGGAACGTTAGTAAGAAGCCTGTATATTCGCGCGCGCACACCCGATGGCATGATGAGAGGATCATAGTAAGAAAGATTCACACCTTTGTTCCAGAGAGGCTCGCGCAGGAGCTGAGAGCCGGTTGCTGATGATTCCGCCATATACTTGGTGTCCCTGTCCTGCCCGACCTCGCTGTGGTCTTGGGCGTAACCTCTCGATCCAGTTCTGGCGGGCATCTTGATTCGAGGTTCGAGGGAAGATATCTCGGCAAACGACGCAGGGTTGAGGGCAGAAGGTCGTCTCAGTGCAGAGAAGGGAATATGTTTATTCGTAAGGAAGGTATGGGGAGTGCGACCAGGAAAGATAGAGGAGAGAGACGAAGGGGACGATGAATCAGAGCCAGATATATCTGAGATAAGTGCACTGTATGCGCTCGGTCGTTGAACCGCTGTTGTCTCACGGCGCCAAGGTAACGTCGAGACGGTGCCGGGATCGGGACTGGGGCCGCTAGTGTAGCCGGCCAGTGCAGACGATCTATGCCTGCTACCACCCTTATTGTCACAGTGGAAACTGCGGGTTGTCCCTGAAGGGCTCCGCCTTTGGACAGTTTCGCTGCTAGAAAAAGGCCCGGGATGGGAGAAACAAGGTTCTGGCAGACGCCTGTTGTCGTGATTGTTGGGGCAACGGTTGCGCGCTGTGTGGCTCTGTGGTGGAGGTCGATGGTGGGTGTTGTAAGTGAGGCTGCTGTAAGTGCGACTGTGTTGAGTGTGACTGTGAGTGAGTGAGCGATGAATGCCGTTTCGTGCGGTCTTGTCAACGGCGATGACAGACCGGCTTCTTAATAATAATGGGAATCCCGTTCCCGCACGAGTTGGGCCGAGGACCCTTGTTTTCGACGTCCTAGAAGTGACAGCAGGCAGCTTCGTCATTGCCATGGCCCCAGGGAAAGGTGCTACGACAGGGGGGAAGGGTAGCTGAAAGGGGGAGTGGTAATAGTGGTAAGGCGCAGTTACTACACTAGATAGGCGCGGTATTTGCGGGCGTCGTAACGGGATCCCCTTCTTCCTTCGGTGATTCAATCGTCAGGATCGAGCACAGGCCGGGGAATCTTCTTGATCCATTCGTGTCTAGCGAGATATATAGATAGTAAGGAGGTAGTGCAGAAGACTATCTCAGCTAATTGTTCGACTTTTGAAACACGGGATTCAAAGGACTTGGAGCACAGAAGACGAGAAAGACGACAGTCTACGACCATATCACGGAACAAACAAGGATATAATACATCGGTAGGTGGTAGGTAGCTATGGACGGATGTCCTAGCTGTAAGTTACCCGACCGTTCCCCCCGTAAACCGTGCCATCAGCTCGCAATAGGTGTATTATAGTATAGACGAGTGAGTGTCACGACATCAAGAGAGGACCGGGGGTGTGTTGGAGAAGAGAGTACTCCAGGTAGAGGAGAGCTTCAAAGGCCCGGACGTTTTCAATCTCCGGGAATTCCCTCTTGTAATCCAACGCAATGCCCGAAGTTCCTCATCTTTCTGCATATCGTACAGTACCGCAGTCATCCAGCATCGCTCTCTTTCTTCTTCTTTCTGGGGGATTATTTTACTTGACTAATAGATATCTACTTCCACGTATAGTGTCATACAGTAAGTGGACGGACTAGGTAGTTACCGGCATCGGGAACGACTATGACTGATGTAAAACTGGGGTTGGGGGTTATAGCGAGCAGCTGTGATGGTCACGGGTACTCTTTTCATCTAAACCTCACAGCTCCTAGCACCCGCATTTTTCGGGGTTAGTGTCTGTGTAGGACTTACACGCATACAGATGTTACCTAATGAGTTGGGAGCAATACGAAGTAGTAATCCCCTTCAATAGTTCTTTCCAGCGCCCGTTGCTTCAGAAGGAGAGACTTTGCGCTCGTTAATGGCCCTCGTATATGCTCTTCTCTCGTCTGGCGTTAAACAATGGGAATGGAGAGAGACAGTGTTGGATGCAGGCCCATCCATGCAAGTTCCGGTCCGTTGGGGTTGAAGGTACGGGCTGTTAGCGTACCACTTGTTGAACACTTACACGGGCATGGCGGATTACCCGGCACACCGGGGCATGTCAGGCATGCATTTCTCGTAGCGCAGACGGTAGGAGTTGACGATGGGTGTATTCCCTTAAACATCATCCCTAACACAGAGACAACATCGGTAATGGATAGCATCTACCACTGACGATCTTTATCAGCAACTCTGGATTCAAATATTTCTACAAGTGCTACAGCATCTGTTTGTGTCGTACGTCGAGATAAGAATGAGAATTAAGAAACAAATCAAGATTCTGTCGTGCAGAATGCCTTGAGGATGGTCAAACAATGCTGATCCATCAAACCCCCGAGAGGGTCCGGGGGTATGGAAGAGTAACCATTCATGAATAAGTATTTCACTTACACCTACGATACTCACATTTCATTGCTGTACAAGTTCAGCTCGAATTTCTTTTGCTTCACAATGTCACTTCTCTCTTCAGCAAGTGACTGAGAAAGAGAAGAAGTGAGACGAGCGGATGTCCGGAGCTGCCCCAGAATGTTACATACAGACCTCCTAGCCATCCATTCTAATCCCTACCATCCATCGATATTTTAGGGGTCCATGCGCTAGAAATAAAACCCATCACGGTCACACGCGCAAAATCGGTAGGGATTGCATTCACATGGTCGACAGGAGTTTTCTTCTCAATTTCACTTCTAGGTAGGTACTTGGGTAGGATCTGTATTCCGTATTCTCGTCGCCTTACTTTAAGAGCCAAACGAGCTGGGGTTGACGAATTGCGCCCATGGGGAAAGCCGGGCAGGGCAATACGATCGGCCAACCTAGAATCGAAAAAGAAGGGTTCCAGAATGCGACCTCGTTGGCGCGGGCCCCTGAACCCCGGACGGGCCCCCGGTTTCTCCCGATCCCTTCTTCTCTTACATATTACTTTAGATTCTTGTTTATTCTTCCACACCTCTGGTGTACAGTATGTCTGTGATGCAGCTGATTGTTAATCAACCAAGTTCCTATGGAGGTGTCGCAGTAAGCACACGCACATGAAAGAGTGAGGACCCAAACGTAGTAAGACCTAGGTCCGTCCGTAGAATGTGAAACGGGCTTCAACACGGGAACTTCCATTCCAGAACCGACAGGTACGGAGACTAGGTGCTACTTTGCAGCTTTCCGGGCTTACACGACGGGTTATACGAAGCACACCCGGTGAGGCAGGTCGAATTTCTATGAGGCTCGAATTCGCGATGAAAAGAAAGAAAGAAAGAGAGCATCTTAATTCATGTATTAAGTCTAATGGATTCCCCCCTCGTCCCTGGCTTTCCTCCCATGTTGATCGTCACTTATACCTGTCATATAGGGAATCCTATTTTCGTTCCAGTCGAAGCCTCGTCGCGATTTCTCGGGGACAGGTGATTAATCTTGCGCCTCGTTTTTAGAACTTCTTCTGTGTCCGGAGATAGAATGTGTTCAATGTTGTAGGTACACAACGTGTAATCCGTCAAGTAGGTGGTAGGCATTCCGCAAGTGAGAGAAACCCGAGCGGAAGACCCCAACATGTCATCACCGTGGAATCTTCTCATAAGATCGTCTTTCTAGCACGTTGTGATTTGATAGTCGCATCTAGAAAACTTGTGATCTCCGGCATCCAGTCCTCCGTATGCACCCCTCGGTCCGGTCAGCTTTCGTACCAGGTTCAGTCTTCCCGCACGGGCATAAAGGCGTCAAGTATGGGTTGTTGCTGGATTAGCATCGACCACAGTCTTAGTCTGTCAGCACACCACATTCGGCGCAACTGGACTAATCGCGAAGAAACGGGCGACTGTCGCTCCATTCAGCCTTTTTGCCACTGTTGATCAGACCATGTTCAGCTGGTCGATCCGCGGACTAACGCCTCCCTATCCCCCAGCTAAGTCCGTCCATAATTGAAAGCAGACACCATGTTGCACCGTATAGTACCGCCATCTGGCATGAGGCGTCTTGCTGAGCCTCCCAAAAGACTCAGATGTTGTGTAAGCCGGCCGGTATAGGAA
The DNA here is from genome assembly GCA_028637775.1 of Xylariaceae sp. X167. NCBI lineage: Eukaryota > Fungi > Ascomycota > Sordariomycetes > Xylariales > Xylariaceae > Xylariaceae sp. X167. Next base: position 203,993 of record JAJFDK010000027.1, on the reverse strand, counting down.
CGGGATAACCCCAGTAGTGACCGGATTCACCTGCTTTCAAGGTCTGACGGTTTCTATAATAACACTTGAAGCGCCGCCATTCCTCCATCTAGGCCGTGAAACTCAGGCCAAGTCCGTAGGAGAAGATGCGAATGGTAGACAAGCATCGCATTTGATCAGGACCAGTTGGATGTGACTGATGATTGTGATGCCGATCAGACTACCATCGTCCGAGCGTTTTCGATTGGCACTCCATTCGCAAGGGGGACGGAGGTCCACCCTGCGAGCTGAAAGCAAGATTGATAATTGCCAGATAATATGTCAGGCGCGCGACTGTACTTCGATGGTAAGCTTTCGAACGGTGATTCACCTTTACGAAGCCCAGTGGTACTTCGACGGCGTCCAGGTCGCGTTACTCCTTGGAAACCAGTCGCATCCAGATGAATCCCATGACCTAACATAGACACTGATGTCTACTCTCAAGCGACCACTAATTCAAGAGCCAGAGGTTGGGCATCCTGAGACTGTCTCAACCCAGTCGGCCGAGATGATGGAAAGGGGGAAGCCCACCTGAATGAAGGATGGATAGAATCCACCACTGATATCCAGCCATAGGATTGGGCTGACCGGCTGTACCACGGCAAAAATTTATAAGCCTGCTCTTCGATTATCCCCCCTTCAGAAAGGCCACTTGATGTTGGCTCATCATCAGATCGCAAGGCTTCTCAATATGTGAGTCGCCGAACCTGCCGCGCCTCTGAAGTCTGGCGTCGCTTATGGAGTCTTGTCGCCACCTTGATTGCCAATTCCTCACGTCCAACTCTCCTCAGGATTCAAACTGGTGGAAGCGTATGTCTGTGCTCGGGTAGCACTGTTTCCTGCTCAGCCAGTCCAACTGGAGATGACTCGTGCTCTTGCCAGTTCTCATTAATGCCCGAGACATCGTGACGAAAATAAACGTCGTCGATATGGTGGAACTGTATCATGGGTAACGAGGGAAGGGTTATTGATGGAAGAGCGATCTCTGGCTTGTCGAATGAATTCGCTCCGGTTCATTCTCAACCAGAAGGGCTGTATTCTAAGCCGAAATGATGGATTCCTGCAACATTTAGCCTGCACCAAGCATTCTCTTTGATATTCCGTTATGCATAGGATAAACTCAGGCCCATGTGGTTGATAACAGCAAAAGTAGTCAAAGCTGTCAGGCTCTCTGGGTACGTCTAACCCGTACAGAACATCCTCTCAATGTCTGGAACAGTCGAGTAGCATTGTGACAACCGCAAGTCCTACAATACGCCACTCCTAACTATCCTCCGCTGGCTACTTGTATTATCGGCTATTTATAACCGTCGTCTAAAGGGCTGATGTTGTAAAGCGAGACATGTAGGATGCTTGGTAAGACGTGCTTCGGTATCAGAGGGAAGATGCCACATAGCGGCGACAGCTTTATGAGCCTGCTGCGTTGAAAAGACCAACATCGATTTCCGTGCCGGTATCGAAAAGTATTGACTGTTTCGGGAATAAAGAGTGTCGATAGCCAGCATTGCGATAACGATGAATAATGATCTTCCTGACCGTGTTTAATATTCAGGCAAGCTTTCGTCAGGCTCGAACATCCATTCGTCGTCAGCCAACGCCGATACCTTTGCGCGCATGCTGGCCTTGAGCACCTCGAGCACTTCTGTTTCCATTGTCAGCCTCGACTCCAAGCACCGGTATGTCTTTATTTACCTTCAGGTGTGGCCGTAATGCACGCCTGGTCGCCCTGATGAAGTCGGACAGCCTCAGCTAGTCTTTTTCTTTCTCCTATGCATCAACAAATCGGTAAGCTCATCGGCATCCCTTCTTTTGTAAGGTTCCTAGTAAAGGCAACACGTACGCTCATTCTCTTGCATGGTATCGAGCACCTCCTCCTCGAGGTCTTCGAGCTCCAGCATCGGCGGGTTCTCAATTTCGAACTCGCCATTCCTGTCGCGGACCACAATGTCAATTTCCTCGCGTGGCACATCGGCGGCGACATAGCGAGTGCCGCTTGAACGCTTCGTCGGATCAGTCGTCGATCGTCGCGTTACTTGGGTCTGGAAGAGGTTGCGTCGCACACTTGACAGGCCGCCTGTTGCGCGCGTCACACGGTTGCGTAGAGTCGGGGGAGGCACGCGCTCGTACATGTTGATGATGATATGGTGAATAGTAGAATAGTAGGATATTTTGCTTGATAGGACTCTTTCATAGGACAAGGACTGTAGAGTACGGTAGTTGATGCTGTCGCAGTCGATGTCGATGAAGATATGTATGTAGGTGCGGAAGTCGGTTGATGAAGCTTGTGATTGTGGAGTGAACTTGGAAACGAATGCCTGCTAGGGAGACAACGCACGTCCAAGTAGGTACCGCCTTAGCGCCGTTTACAGTACCGACGGTTCAGTGCAGGTAGATGGTTAGCACTGTGTTCATGTACGGCGCACATCATGTACGAATTACTCGCACATGCACAGAACAACGAGCCGTTCTGGACCTACAAGCTCGGCTTATATATCTTCATTGTACAGATGTCAAAATAAAAAGAAATTCTATTCCCTCGGAATGACCTCTATAATTACACGAAATTCGTTGTCACGACTTCATTGCGCAGTGAGCGCTTCGTAGCTAAGTAAAAGAGACCTACTTCGTACCGAGGCAATCATCAATACGGGTTAGGCCGATGGTTAGCGGGGACTGCACAGCGCGGGATCTCGCATTATCGATAACGATAGCTCAAAAGCTCGCGGTAGCTTGAGCGGGGCAGGCGGGGCGAGCGGGGCTTCATGGGTTCGGTGTCCTCAAGCGGGTGAAGAGTGGCATGATTGAGAAGGTTCTCGGGTACGGAATCGGGAGCCAAAAGTGGCACGACAAGCGAGGTTTCAGCAGGCGCAGCCAGTAGAATATTCTCGCCTACAAACAGTTCCAACAGGTGTTTGCACACGCAGCAAGTCCCGCACTTTTGTCCCCATTTTCTGTGCATCTGACGTGCCTCAATCGCTCTTCAGAGATCGGCATGGGTCCCGTCTGAACCAGTTGAACTGATCACTGAGTAGCAAACAGAGACAAATGGTTAACTACCTGCCAAGGACGTACTTAACCGTCTACGTACGTTACAGTACCAAAGACTTGGGCTAGAAATACTCCTATGCAGGTCATGCTCATAGGAAGTTCATGCTGGCAACTCCCTTTAGGCGGAATATACCTGCAACACTGCTTTCCTCTATTTCGTATCCAGTGAGCTTCATCTTTCCTGCAACCTTTTCCGACTTAAAATCCCCAACAAACACCGGCGCCTTTTAATTCTAGAACTTCACCTCCAACTCCCGGGCTCTAATAAGATCCTTAGGAAGGCATCGGTATTATTGCAAAAGTACATCTTCAGGGATGCAAGCTTCAACATTCGACATTCGGCCGGTCGACCGCTTCCGCGGTGAAAGCGACCCAGTCAAACGGCCCAAGGTACGTGCCTGCGCCGCCATCGTAATCGCCGGTTTGCTTCATAGATCGGTTACTGATCAATCAACCCAAGGAATTCACCTGCTTTTCATATGACGACAAGCGTCAGTTTCATCTCGACGATTCATCGATGCAGTGGTACTATCCGCCTAGATTAGGTGCGGACTTGTCCAAGGGCTTTGACAGATTCGATAAGCACGATGAGGCAAAAGATGAGCATCTCGATAGTTTGCTGAAGGCCATCGAAGCGCATGAGAGAGAGGAGAATAAGAAAATCGACGCCCAGGTGGTCACTTGGCGTGGCAGTAAGTATCTCAACTCATCCCCCTGGTTGCGTGACTGTAGATATTCAGCACTGACTTCTTGTGTAGTGATCACGAAGGTGCGGAACGTGAATTCACCAAGTTTTTTTATACGTGATGTGGTGAACTAACCCTCTCATCTAGATCATGTCGACGCCTTTCGAGGATAGAGATGGGTAGGTCAAGATGCGACTCGGGTCTGAGAAAGATCAACCTAACGATCTTTCTATGTAGCTTTAACATGAATGCCACTCTTTATCAAGTGCGTACATCCATCAAACACAAGAACCAATTTCTTACTAACCGTGTCAAAGGGTTGCATGTATGCCTCTTTCTTCATACATCTCTATAAACAGAGACCAGTCTGATCTAATGTCTGGCTAGCTTCATCGAAGATGACCACGAATCCACCCAACGATCAAAAGCACAGCAAGTTCACCAGCAGCGGAACAGACGAGGTCAAATACCACCTGAAGTCATGACATACTGGGGTAAATTCGAAAGCATCCATCTCGTCTTTGATGTGATAATTGACCATGTATGTAGGTTACAAATTCGAAAGCCTTTCATGCCTTCCCCGCCCCTGGGGTGAGGTGAGCCGCGAGTACATCGAAAATCGCGACGACCTGGTCGTTGATAATAAGGCGCAATACTGCTCCGTGGTCCGGACTGGCATCGGCAAGACGACACTGTGTCTAGGCGGCGAGGTCGATGCCAGTAAGTTTTCTCAAATTATTTGTATCATACAAGGAAACTGACTTATGGCGAATTCAAGTCTGGGATTCCAAGCCCGTGAATAAGGGCGATCCGATCAACTGGGTCGAGCTCAAGACGAGCGTCGAGATCCGAGATGACAGGTCCATGAAGAACTTCGAGCGCAAACTCATGAAATTCTGGATCCAGTCCTTCCTCCTTGGCGTTCCTAAGATCATCGTCGGCTTTCGCTCGCAGGCTGGTATCCTCACTTCACTCGAGCATATCAAAACTGATTCGATCCCGGTGACGGCTGCGCAACGCGGCGTACGCAGCTGGGACGCCAACACGTGTATCAACTTCGGCAGCCAGTTCTTGTCTTGTAAGTGGTCCCGTTCGCAGTACCAGCTGTCTATATACGTGCCTGACTTGAACACAGGGTTGAGAGAGACTATCACTGATGAAGGCGTTTGGCGGATCCGAAGACAACCTGAATCGTCAATCATCGAGGTCTTCAAAGTTGAAGAAGTCGGACACGGAAACATCCTGACTGAGGACTTTGTCAATTGGCGCATCAAACTAAGTATGAGCGACAACAACAACGCAACATAGCCAGTCCCTTTATCGACCGTCTGTCTAGGTATTGACGAAACCGAGTTTGCCATGTATCTACCTTGAACCAAATCTAATAACGCCATGCGGCACCCTCTAGATACCCTCTATGCGATCTCCTTGTCTTGCTCTAAATACCGCTTCATGCCACTTCTGCTCCAACAAACAAATCTTCACCGGTCTATATCTCTACATCCATGCGCATTCTGCGCCGTGTACCGTTGAAATCTCCTGCGCTCTTCGCCGTGCTGTAAACGACCTTGCCGTTCGTCTTGATCTCGTCTATGCTGCTGTGATCGATCTCAAACGCCATACGATTAAGGAAATTGCATACCTATTTGGAAGACTGTGTCAGCAAATCACAACAACGCACTACCAGAGCTCCGAACGTAATTGAGAATCAGACTTACAGGTTTCGTGTGCCATCTTCCACCACTTACCTCAAACCAACCAATATGTCCACCCAGCGAGGTCGTGCAGAGAACAGTGTACGGGCTCCTTGCGGCTTCACCATAGGGAAGAGCTTCGTTGACGGCGATGGGGTCATCAGTGGCGTTGATGGCTAGTAGAGGGATCCGCGCCCCTAGGAGTGAGTCGACACTGGACGCATCTCGGTAGTACGCTTCCTCGGTCGGGTAACCCCACGTGGGACATTGGTACGCCCTGTCGAACTCGTAAATGTACTTGACTCTGTACAAGTCTGACAAGTTTGCCTCGGAGTATTTTTCGATCTCCTCTCTGTTGTTATCCACCAGGGTGCGCAGGGAACCTGGATAGGGGTCAGCACGCCATTGAAATTAAATACTCAATAAGACTGGGAACAGCCATAAAAGAAGCTCACTTACCACCGAGGGTCTTCTGGTATATCTCGTGACCGATCCACGTGCTTTTCAGCACCATGTTGCTGATCTCTAGATTCCAGGGGCTGGAAACAACAACAGCCGCCTTGAAGTGGCACTTCTCGCCTTCTTCGCCAACATACTATGCTTTAAGGTCAGAAATTGCTGAGTTGTTTGATATAAACACAGGAGGTACTCACGTTTGTAAGGATGTTGGCACCCAAAGAGAAACCGAGACCGAAGAGGGGACGGTTCGGGTATGTAGCCCGCAACCACTTAACGGTCTGCGAAGTATGAGCTTATATCACTGTTGGAATTGGGCTGAGTTTCGGGGTTACAAACCTGTCTGACATCCCAAGTCGCACGGCCATTATAAAATAATCCCGTCGTGATCTTGCTCTTGGCGCAACCTCTTGAGTTGACAACGCAAATCTCCCATTTACCACTCTCAACCAGGGGCGCAATGGCATGTCTCAGGTAAATCTCATGCGAACCTCCAGTAAGACCATGAAGAACGACGAGCATGGGACGCGAGTCGTCCGAACCCATGTTCTCAAGCTCATCTTTGCTGAAGTACGTCGTTCGCGGCGGGAGGGACTCATCAGACTCGTCTGAGGGCGCAGTCACGAAGTCGACAGCGTAAGTACCCTTAAACTTGACGTTGTCGGCCTGGAATATGCGTCTCTTGTAGTAAACCGGCGGGCCGTGGGCCTTGGTGGCCGTCCAGACTGTTTGGAGGTGGCCATTGAATAGTAACGGGTTCAGGTTGCATGGCGGGACGGTGTCGCGGCACACTTGCAGGAGGGTTGTCGCGTTGCCATCCACGTCCTTCAGTGCCAAGGACTCGGGCGCTGTCGTGAAGTCGATCTTAGCTCGGCCTAACCACTCCATCTTTTACCAACGCGCTGTCTTTCTTCTTCAGTGAGAAATATATCAAAAATAGTTGTGAGTTGGGTATGATTAATGTGCAGCTCGTGCAAAAGTTTTTACAGCTTCTATATCGCCTCCCGATCTAAACAAAGCAAAGAGTAACTTATAAGAACCAATGGATATTCACAAAAATTCATGAACTCTCTCGAACATTGAAAAAGAAAGCGAGAAAAAAACATGTGATGCCGCTCCTACATTCTAGGAGACGGATCACGGCTGGCTGAGAATGGGCAAGCGATGGCAGTGGTTGGTGCGATGGTTGCATTGGCGGCCCCCACTTGGTATCGGCATCAGCTTTGCCTCGGCCAGTGTCTCGGGACTCGGCCGATCTCAATTGCAGAAAAGACCGTCGTTTTAGGAGACATCTGTGTGGATTGGTAGGTAGGCTTATTTTCGTGGTAGTAACAAGAATGGAATTGTTGGATGTTTGAGAAGGTGAATTCCTAGCAGTATCCAGACGTGTTTGTTTTGATGTACAAGTGCGAAGTATCTCTCGGCGGGAATATCTCCGATAGTGAAGTCATTGTCGCACCTACTCGCGATGTACAAAGCAAGAGCACCTCGACAAAGTGCGACCGCGAACGATCTAGGACCTACCAGGGCTAGCTGAGCGTTGCGTTACGTAACTGCTGGACCTTCCAAGTGTTTAGTGTCGTCCGTCGTCCTTGCTTGAAAAGACCCATCCATGGAATTCACAGCCTTTCTTTCGTAATCTTACGCAACTGGAAATCGATCGCAGACCTCAACAAAAGACTTCATCCCGCCAAAACTCTATGCGCTTGGCGCTGTAATTGAACGTATCCAGGCTATGCAGATACAGGGGCATTGTGTATTCTTGATCATTGACTGGTGATGATCACATGACTTTTCCACGACCTGAAGCGCGCCTGGACCCACTCTTACTAGGCGAAGCACGCTGACTTCGCCAACGACGACAGAACTCGACAGCTATCGTACATCGCAGCCAGCGCGCTTGAATCGCAGGAGCAAATAGCACCAAATCGAAAAGCATGATGCTATAGATGGCGCTGGAACACGTGGAATTATGACCTACCGTCCCAACCCCGTGCCGCACGGTCAACCGCTGGGGTACACCCCGCAAAACCACCGGCCTCAACATCCCGCGCAATCGCACGCCTGGCCGAGTCCGCATCCAGGCAATCCCAATGCGCCGCAGCAGCAGTTCCACCCAGAGCAATACCAGAACAATGGCAATTTCGGCGTCGCGTACCCTCATCCTACGTCACAGCCACAGCATCTCCCGCCTCCGCAGAACGCGAACCAGGCACTGCATCATGGCGTCCCGCTCCCAAACGTGCAGCTTGGCCAGCAGCCACAGGTCGCCTACCAGTTCCAAGGCTACGATCCATCCGCGGACCAGAGGCCCTACGTCCAACCATCGCCGCAGAATCACATGCACATGCCTGCCCAAATGATGCACCCGACGCGGCCACCCACACAAACAATAAATCCCTATATTCAACAACAGCAACAGCAGCTGCAACAACAACAGAAGCAACGTCAATCTCAACGCATGGAATGGCAGAGCATGCCACCCATGGCTCCTGCTGCTCCATCACAGCTTCCATCGTATCCCACCCTTCAACAGCAACCTCCACCGCAACCTCACTTTCACCCTCAACCTCAACCTCAACTTCAACCTCAGCCTCAATTTCAACCTCAACCTCAACCTCAGCCTCAACACCATCCTCAGTCTCATCTCCAACAACAGCATCATATACCACAACACGTAAACTCTCCCACTATTGCTCATTCCCCGCAACTACAGCACCGACATATGAATTCGCCCATCATGCCTAACACGCCTCGTGTTCTGCCTCATGCTATGTCAAGCAACCAACATAGGACTCCCAGTGCCAGTTCGCGCATCGAGCAAGCCACCAAGGTATCCGCAAGTCCGCGCCTAATATCTCAAAATATTACAAGGAGCCCAAGCGTAAGCTCCACAAGATCACCAGCCTTAGCACCGACCCTTGTGCCGCATCATCAGGACACGGCCTCGATGTTGATATGTATGGCCGACGAGTTCTTAGCTAAAGCACGACGAGGTGTCCGAGATGTTGCCGCCTCACTTGATAATCAGAGTTTACATGACTATCATAAGTTGATCGCCACAGGTCTCTCCTGTCTCGAGGTTGCTATTGGCAGCAATAAGTTAGCGCCGCGCGTGGAAGCGCTTGCCCGACTTCAGTACGCCAGTACGCTGTGCGCCGAGACCAACAATATCATGGAGGCCGAGATGGCATTGACGAAAGGCGTCACCCTTTGTGAGAGGGTATGTAGCGCGCCCCAGTGAGTTGCTCGTTTCGACAGACTTAGGCTAATGGCTCGTACTATAGAACCGATTTTCCGACCTGAAATATTGTATGCAATTCCAACTCGTTCAATTGCTCTTCTCTCAGCATAAAGAGAAAGCTGCCTTGATAGCTGTTGATGCGCGAATTCGAGATGCCGAGATGTAAGTTGTTGTCTTATTCCATTCGCATGTGGGTGACTTGAACTGACACATGCAATAGAGTCAAACACACACACTGGGTGTATGTCTTTCGCTTTTTGAAAGCGTCCTTCTACTTACAATCGTCCAACCCAACTGAGGTTCATGCCTTGGAGAATTTGAGGGCCATCACCGTATTAGCCAGTCAAAGAGGCGACAGTCCCATCTTTGCCATTGCTTCTTTACTCGAAGGTCTCAGTCATCTCAGAGCAATGAAAGAGGATTCCATTGCGCGGATACAGGCGTGTATTGCCCAAGCCTCCAAATACCAGCTTGAGGATTCCATGTCTATTATCCAAATAGACGTGCTACAGCTCGTTCTAGATCTTGCCTGCAGCCTACAGCAGAAGTCGCCTCACATGATTACGCAAAAACTACAGGCCTTGCAGGATAAGATGGATGTTTCTATCAAGGATACGACTTGGGGCTTTCAGGAGAGACGCCTTCTCCTTCCGATTCGTAAACAAACCATGAATCAGCATGTCATCAGCGCCGATACGTCAAACGTACTACAGTCCGGCGGGGACACTGACAGTTGTGACTATCTCGCCATATCGCTCTGGAGCAAGCTAGAAGCCTTTACAACTTCGTAAGAAACTCTATGCACCCATTTCTCTAACGCTGTCAACTAATGAGGGTTACAGATATACGTATAGCGGCCTTGCGCTCATGTATCAGGCAGGCCGCAACGATAAGAAGCTTTATTCTTTCTGGGAAGAAGCCTTGAGTCAACTCCAGAAGAGTAAGTTGATGATTCTCTCGTACAGTTTGGCTCTCGCTCTAATCTTCGTATAGATCGCTCCAAAATCAGGGGATTTGCTCACTCTCTCGAGGATGCCGTTCAGTGCATAGATTGGGAAAAGGAGACTATGTGTTACCTACAAATCTTGCGCGGACTGCATCTTGCTACTGCTACGAAGTGGGATGAAGTTAAGAAATGCGTGACGCGTTTAGAAGCCTCGGCATCGCCGTCGTTCGGGACTACGGTATCGCTCTACTCCAAGTATCTTTCGGGCGTCTATTATCAAGGAACCGGGAATCTCGAGGCCGCTATTAAGATCTACAGTCATCCGGACTTCAGTCTAGATATCGATCAAAACCGCGCCGGCGCGGAGGCGGCTTTGTTGGCGAATTTCAACTTGATATGGATCATGCAGGATCCAAAGTATCGGAACGACCAGCGCATTCAGGAGTTGCTGGAACAAGTACGTCCACTCTCTGCGGAACATCCTAACGTGGAGATCCGTACAGCGTACAACCTTGTCATGTCGGCTATCAAGACGAGCCCTCCGATGCCCATGAACGAGGTGAAGCTGCACATTTCAACGGCATTGAGTTACGCAAAGAACCTGGCCGATGTGCATACATTGTCTATTGCTCTCAATCTCATGCGAGCGAGGCTCTTCCAGAACATCATTGGCGACCAAGCTCTGAAAAGTGCCAAGGCCGCCTCGACGCAGGCTAGAAGAAGTGGCAATATACTGTGGATGAGCGTGGCGGATGGTATGCTTTCGCAGAACTATGAAGTTCAAGGCGCTTTACCCGAGGCGCAAAAGGTATGGCAAGATGCCGTATTCTTTGCCAACAAGGCCTTGAACACGAGCGAAGAATAGCTCAACGATATGTAAGATGAAGTCAATGTTTAGGGGGGTTTTAAAAGAAATATATCCAGGGTTCTTTGGTGTTAGGGATGTATGAATGGGAAGGGTCAGTTCATTAGACACATGATGGCCAGATGGGCGTTTGGGGAATTGCTAACGGATAGAGTCTGATTGTCCTCCAACGCAGCAGAGCAGTCCATGATATACCCTTTGTTATTGTTGATTCGTTACGACAGCTCGCTGGTGCAGCTCTGAGATTATGTGAAGACTTCATCCGAGTTTCCATTCTACATGATTGTTTCTTCGGAATTGATTTACGGGTTTCACTAAAGTCATCGACGGGCATTTTTCTTCATTCGGAGGTCAACAATGCGTTATAATACATTACAAAGACATCACGCCAAGGTCTCCGCTTCGCCTGTTGATCCTTTGCGATGATCATCGTCATCCTCTGTCTCACTACATAAGGTACGCCCGGGAATTATTGTCACAACCGGAAGACCTAAAAGCCGGCAATCGTGGTCCTGAAGGATTTTGTCTGTTTTTTCAAAGAAAACTTGCCTTGAACGTGATTTTCTTTTAGCCGGCTCCTCGGCCCGTGCAAGCAGGATCGTTATGCCGTTTTGTTATAGGACTTTTTTTGGGGGGAGGGGGATGTAAGCCCCAAACCCGAGACGGGAATTTTTCTGTCTTTGCTGTGAATTGAGTGGCGATCTTCTGAGAATTACTTACTTACTCGGCGACTTAGCAAAGGATATTGTGCCGTCTTATATACGGGAGGTTTGTCGATCTCGGTGGAATTACCCATCGCAGAAGAATGGCGAAGATCATTTACAACGAAGGGAACGCGGCAGTGGAATATGCCGTTGTGGATATGTGGATAGAACAGAAGTAAGCGCGGAGAACTTGTTGCTATTTTCAGTGCTGGCACGGAAGAACGTCCGATCTCTCTCCCCTCATTTTTCATCTCGCTCCACTACCTAAGCAGAGTTGGTTGCACTTTGGGCTGCAGTGATCGACATTGGTTTTCTGAGGGGATGTATTTGGACTTATGGTAGTGTATGGGGGAGTAAGTAGGTAGGTAACATGGTTGCCTGCCTGGGCTGGGCTCGGATGTTCTCTTCCTTCGTTGCTACCTACATGCCTACGATACGTACAATATGGCCTTTTTATCTGTGGTCTAGAACTCATCGATGGGCTGGGCTGGGGTGGGTGGGATTTTCATAACGGTACTATGACCTGATGGAGGAGAGGATTCTGTGTTTGTTTGGGTGTATGGGTGTGTGAAGGCGTATCATGTTGGGATCGTGTGAATCGTTCGAAGCGATGGTGTGCTCGTTGGCTGTGTTTACACGACGACATTGACAGAGCTGTAAACACACTCATTTCCCATGGAGGATCCCTCATACCCAAACTAGGTACCAAATCGAGACGGCACCAACGCAAGCAAGGGGCGGGCAGATCCCGTCAACGACCCAAACTAGATACATGAAAGATAGCCAGATACGGCAAGCAGATCACGAATTCCGCGATTCACGAAACGATCACCACAACAACCAGGGGCAGTCTAGAACCTTGTCGTCCCTCCTATTTCCCTCAAGTTGTCTCGAGTCAAGACTTTGAGGCGGTATGGCGGCGGTTCACGACGATGCCGTCATGAGAGAAATTCCCAGTATCGGTTATGCCCTTCTGCAAGCCCCATTCCCAGCTGGAAAGGTACGGTACGGACGGTACGGTACGTAGTGCATGAGAAGGAGACGAGTTGCCGAGGCTTGTACGGTATGTTTACATATTCTGACCCTGGTCGGACTGAGACCGCGCGTGTAAGTGCGTGTGTATGTACACATACACAGTCGAGGTACATCGTCGGTATTCTACGTACATATCGGCAGGTATCTAATATAGGTAGGGCAAAAATTGGCCCAGCTTGCTGCTAGACATGTATGTCATTACTCGGACGTCGTGCTGGTAAAAACTGGGGACAAAAAGACGTGATCTGAAGTGGCGGTGTTTGCGATAGTCACCAGCCTCTCTCTCTCTCTCTTCTCTCTTTCTCTTCATCACATGCCGAGGTAGCTTGAAGAAGAAGAAGAAGAAGAAGAAAATTCTTGACCGTCATTTCAGCGATGACGAGATGTGGGAACGTCTCTCGGTGTTGCCTGTGTACTGTAGAGATGATAGATAGAGAGATGCCGTGGGGACGGGATTTCACGTCATGGACTAGGAGGGGTTACGGAGAGACGATGTTGAAGACTACTGCGAATATGGCCGAATCCGGTAATCTACGTGAAGGGTACCTACGTATTCCGTAGGCTCTATCCATGCGTTTCTAGGTCGATACCTATCTCGGGTACGCACTAAATGGAGAAAAGGGGGTGAGGGGGTGTGTGAGGAGTGGCGGGGGAGGGAGAGGAGGAGACGTCCAAGGGAGGTATGTATCTTGGGAGGTAAGTAGGTAGGTAGCTATACCGAGAGGCAGCAGGAGAGCTACCTGCAAAGGATTCGCCCTGGTGGCTGCTCACGAGTCCCGACGGCTTGTAGCGGGACGCGACATGGGGAGGGGGCGTGTATAGCGTAAGGGTCCAAGGGTCAAGGGTCTATCACGAGTGTTCATTATCTCAGGCCTTGTCTTTTTCTTCTTATTATCTTTATCGCTTATGGACGGGATTCAGCAACACACTGTCTCGTCTATCTATCGTACTGACTTGTATCTGTAACTCCTCTCGCAAGGTATGCCGGTTACATCATATGGGCCGTTGAAAGCTCCGCCTCATGATGATGCTGATGATGATCGTGAGAGCGAGAGTAAGAGAGTAAGAGAGCTGAGTGCTTTATCGTCGTCAGCATCGACGGGCCCGCCAGCCCAGCCAGCCGCTATCACACATCGCGGTCACACAGAACGATCCTACGCTACAATATTTCCGTGCTTGGCTTGTCATGACCCCCCTCCATTCATCGTTGTACCTACTGTAGCCACTACCGGTCACTAATATCTATCTACATAGTCGTTACCTGGTTCTGTGTGTGTGCTTGTGTAAGTGATCGTCCATTGTACAAGCCGGCAGGCTGGCTGGGCTAGCTGTCAGGCAGGCAAGCCATGCCGGGCAGGCAAAGCAGGGCGAGCAAGCGAGCAAGCAAGCAATCAAGCAAGCAATCTCACGCTGCTGGGCGCTGCTTGGTTACTTGATCCGTGCATTCATTTTGCGCCCATTGGCGAGGACAGGGCTTGGGCCGGGCTTGGGCTGGGCCGGGCCTGGTTGTGGGCAGCAACAACGAGCCAGCAGCAGGCGGGGGATTCCGTCGTACCCAAAGCCATGGGGCGGTTCGAACGCATGTCGTGTAACGCCCTGTACCTTGCGCCAGGCACGACTTATTTCCCTCAGTTCGGCGACTTTTTTTGTTGTTGTGTCGTGTGTGTTTGTCTTAGTTGTCTTGAGTCTTGACGGATTCTCACACTAAGTCAAAAGTCTTGCCGCGAGACCACGTTTTTTTTTTTTCTTTTTCTTTTTTTAATTCGGGTAACTATGGATGGGGACTGAGTCTTGAGAAATGGGACTCGATAGGGCATAGAAGGATGGGGACCGGTGCCCTGAACTGGGAATTGAGGAAACCCCCTGATTTGCCTGGATGGGGAGGTTTTAATTGTCCGGGGCCGGCTTTTCCCTCTTGCCAGCCCCCCTGGTTCGTGGACGGAGACTGAAAACCGCTTGTGCTTTTTTTTCCCGGTTACGAAATGCTTACTTCGTAAGTACATGGGGGGCGTTATGGATGAGAGAGTGGGAACCGTGACGGGTTTCTTTCTTTTCTCTCCTCATTAAACTACAACAACTAACTGTGATCATGAGATTCGTCGGCGGGGACGCTTCACGGAGTGCACGTGAGAGACGGGCAATCCTAATGAGCACGGTCGAAACTGGTTCGTGATGGGTAAGAGACGAGAGTCAAGACTCTTGGTGTGCTGATGTAGGTACCATGGGATCATCAGGTCTGGCTCGGCTTCTAAGAATAGAATCTCTTTAATTCGCGAGTTGCCCACGGGCTTAATTCCGCGATGTCGGGACGAATGCCCACCCCATCTTTGATTCCATCTCATCTGCCGCGCTCCCTGAAAATCAGTGACACAGGACTGAGGAGAGGCCCAGGTCAGTCAGTCAGTCAGTCAGCATGCAAGTCCCCTTCGACCAACGGCAGCAGGTCCTCTGATGCAGCACGGGGACGTGGGGCTATAGCAACTTGCACGCTATCGTGTCTCACATCTCCGGTAGGGGTCTTACAACTTACGGAGTACATGACGGCGAGCTAAGATATGTACTTTATAAGGATGTGTGTTATGAGGTCCGTTGCCTCGTGACCACGGATTTCACTCCGTAGTGTAAGTATCTAGACGATGACAGGGTGAGTAGTCAAATTGCTTCGGTGCCCCCTCGCGGCAACATCCAACATCTCACGATCTGGTAGTCTTTTTTCTCTAGCTTAGGTAGTTAGTTTCTCATATTGATGAGATAGAGAGACCCGACGAGTCGGAACCCCCAATCCCAACAATCTAGTCAACTAACTCAACTAACCGGTTAACTATCTCTAAGGATCAGAATCAAAAGGAAATTACCAGATTGACAAATTTTCCGTGGTATAGAAAAGTTCCGCGGAATTTGCAACAAAACTTGAGGGCCCAGAAAATCAACTAAGAGGCATGGCATACATCATAGCCCGATAGAGGGAGCCCTAGTACTCCCAGTCATGCGTTTCTGTTACACATTATGAGAAACAAATGAGAGACAAGACAAGACTTGAAGGAGAAGAATAAACGGGACGGCATAATCCGACCCCAGGTTTGGGTTGACAAGTCGGCGGGCCTAAAGCAGCTTAGCAGGCATGAGAGTCTTGTCTTGTCTTGCTTGTCTTCGTTGGCAGATGGTGAAACATGCAACGAATGATATGCATCACATATTAAGACATTACGGCATAAGAGATAGAGAGAGAGAGAGAGAGAGGAGGAGAGAGAAAGAGGACTCCATTAATATCGGCGATCGTCGTGTGGGTTGGACAAAGTACATACCTACATACAAATCGTACATACAGGGAAGGATGAGCGGCAATGCGTTCGGGAACGAGTACATCCGGGTAAGCTCTGGGTCCGTATAGGTCGTGTAATCAGTAATCATGCCAACGGACAGAAAGAAGGAGGAAAAAAGAGATCGACAAATTCTGTTTCACAGCTTCTCCCTGGTCGTTTACTACGACGTAATAAGTGAGATACGGCATTAACAGACTAAAAAAAGAGACTACCTACCTCCCCTACCCTGCCTGGGAACTATTCCTGCGTACGTACATAAGTTATGTAGATCACACCGGCAGATGGAAAGGAAAAAAAAGAGCTGCTTGGCCCTAGTGCTCACTCACATTTTCCGTATGGATGTGACTCAGCTCCTCTTTTTTTCCATGTAAGACCGTTCTTGTCTTTTCTCTTGGCCCTCTTCTTGGGTAATACCTAACTCCCCGTCTGGACCGGTAAAAGGATTCAAGTTCCCAGTACTGTAACATAATAGTAAACCCACTCACCAGGCAAAAGTACCCAAATAACGAAACAAGAAAGACTCCGCTCCATGATGGACGCCTCGGACCAAATGACCGAGTAGGCAGGTCATAGGGCGCAAGGAATACCACAGACGTCTTGTCCGTGATAAGATTGCAGGTCCGTCGTGCCAACGTCTAGCTCGGGAGGAGACTCTTCAACTCGACTCTCCTCTCTCGTGGGTCTTGACTACACTAGGTCGATGACATGACCGGAGAAACGGGCTCGAGATCTCGCCCGGGTTGCCCCCAGTGGTAGCACGCAATGGCCCTTCGATGACGAAATGTGTAATGTAATCATTTATGGTGTTAGAGCATGAGGTAGGTAGGTAGTGTCGCTGCCTAGGGAGGTAGCATTGAGACGCCGTCATTAGGTCGACCGTTTTTCGACACTATGCCGGAAATGTCGTGTGCCTGAGAGGGGGCGGATAGGTCATGGGCCGTTTAGCCTGCCCGATGAGATGTCGTGTAAGTAAGTACCTACATATCTATCTAGCTAACTACTGTTGTTATTGATGACACTGCTTATGATGATGATGCTTGTTTGTTGTTGTTATTGTTGTTGGATATGGAATTGGCAACTCGCTAGGCGCAGCAGAGTCTTCAAAAACTGTCAACTGCATGTCTCGGCTAAGATACCGTCTACCCGTGTGACTCTCGCTCACCGAAGAGAACTTCTAGAGTCATGCAAGTCCTAGGCGAAAGGGGGGGAGGGGGGAGATTATCATGTTGTTTTCATACGGAGTACATCATGTATGGTCTTCTCTCTCTCCCTCTCTCAGGAGACAAGTTGTAGCGATGATGTCGTGAGCACTCAATAAGTAACACGTATCATGTTTTAATCGTGTCTGTTGGTGGTGTGGTCAAGGTAGGTATGAGTACCTGTTGTGAAGTCCTCTCACATGTTAGTGTAGCGAGAAAAAGAGTCCGGCGGCGCAAATCAAAAAAGGAACAAGGCGCCGTCCGGTGCTAGACGGGCATGCTATACACCGCGTGTATGGTACCTACGTGATTACAGTGAATAATCTCCTTTGGGCCGGGCTGTTGGGAGATACCTGTTGCTAGGGAGTCCACGCGCGTGTAAGCTGTGGGCAAGGGCGATAGGTGCCGCACCTATTTGCTGACTTGCCGTCACGATGTAATGCCGGAGGAAGATCGGATGATCTTGGCTAAATCGAGCAAGCAGGTCGCCCTTATTTCTGCAGGGCAGAGCTTCAGCTGCGGGGCTTTTCCTCGATCCTGGGAAGGGTGGAAGGGGAAGGAGAAGAGAAAGAGAAAAAAACAACAACAACAACAACCCAAAGCAGGTGTACGTAGGAGTTAGGTAGGAGGTAGGTACCCATTCCGTAGTGGGAGGTCCGTTGAGGAACGGTACCCAGCCCTTCTCTGACTTGACTTGGTAGCATGCAACGCGGTATGGGCTTAGCCTGGAACGCCATCGACAAGCAGTTGAAATTGCGTCGGTAGTGCAGGATTCGCCCGGGAAAACTGGTCCCGACGGAGATGCCCAAATCCATCGTGTAAGTACGGGTTGGCCACCCACGATACGGATACCTCCTCTGTAGGTCGCCATGCCTCGTCTTGTAGGTACGCTATGTAGATAGTGATAATAACGACCACGGATCAAACCTGGTAGTACGATAGATTTCGCTATAGGTAGCTTCGAGGTGAGACCTCCACTGCAACGGGGGACGACATCGGCCTCACTTAACGATTCTCACTTACCAGAAGGGATTGTTTATCCTGAGCGGTCTGCGTATCGGAGCTCGTAAAGCAACCGTTCATTCTAGCTCTACCTATTGGACCGCGTCGTGTATGACTTATATCTGTGAGTGTGACGCTGAGGTGTTTTGAGACGAGGCACGAGGGGAGGAGGGTGAACTTGTGAGGAGTGGTTAGCCCATCCTGCCGTTTCCGTGCGTTTTTCGTGTGCGTTCTTTTGCCGAAGAGCATTGCTGAACGAACAGACACCCGTAATCCGTAATCTTTGTGTGCTGTTTTTGGAGTGGCGACTGGGTATACCTGCTGGGAGCCCTGGTGCTAGCTAGGGATATCCTTGTCTGACACGAGGTGAGACTGCACTCCTGCGTACATAACCGGTAGTAGATACATGCTGTGTGTGTTTCCCTGCTTCGTAACCCTGCAAACGCCACGGAGGTCTGCTCGGCCGAGAGAAGATGTCCGAAGGGGTTGGACCAGCGCCAGCATTGGGAGTATGTATCGAATATTCCGTACAAGACGGAATATGTATGTACAAGGAGTAGGAGTCGGTCGGGTAGGGGGGCCAGGTGGCCGAGCAGGGTTGGTGGCTGGGTAGGGAGGTAGGGTTGGGAAACACGTTACTGTTGCGCACGAAAAGCCTACCTACCTGGCTATCCAGATACTGAAGGAGGGATGCAAGTCTCGCAGGAGCCGAAGAATCCTTTGAATTCTTTCTCTCGCTCGCTAGATGTTGGTGTGCACTACCAGAGCAAGAATGATCCTTGCACCGACACACAGCTAGAGACGTAGAGCCTCTGCTTGCTTTTGCATCATTTTCCTATCTCAACTGCTATTATATCATATGTTATGCGCGCGTGCGTAGTTTCTAGAAAAAGAAGAAGAAAATGTCTCTGCTTTTCGTAGAAGGTGTCTCTCTCTAGTGCACATCACCAGCTATGCTGCTTTCGTGCATTCGTGCTTCGTACTTCGTATTTCGTACATGTGATGCTGTGTACAAGTACATGTCCACTGTACCTGGTGTGGACTGTAATACTCGTAGTGGACGGGAGATCGTGCTAATAATAGATCGAGTCTCGGCAAATTAGGATCCATGGTCATGCCGCAGGTTCTTGGATCTGTTTCGTCAATATGTACTGAATATAATAATAAGACCGCCATCGACTGAGACGTGTGAGATCAATGTCCGGCAACGCATCGTGTGACTACGCCATGAATCGTTCTGTTGAGTCTGGAATTATTTCCTAACAGGACGGAACAGAGAGCGAACATTTTCGCCTCGGTGGACCTCTCATATGCCTGGCATGCGAACGGTGGTTTTGGATCGGGTCGGTAGCGAGAGATTGGCAACGCTGACCGACTCGTGCGGCGTCTATGAATTGTCGCGTGGGCAGGCTAAATGCGACCTAATTAATTTGGTTGCCGACTCCTGGTGCTATCCCGTGTACTCGTACTCCGTACACTACATAGTGTCTTGGGTGGCGTACTTGTAGGTAGTGTGCCTACAAGGGATTTGCCGACATGGCCTGGGATGTCTAGCGGATGCGCTCTTATTAGGCAGTGAGCACTATAATCCTAGGCAGCTAACGTATAAAACAGAACGAGAAGGTCAGTAAGTAAGAGGTACGAGTAGTTGTATGCATACGAGTAGATGTGAGTTTCAGATGTATGTATGTATGTCGTGAGCCATCCAACAGTCGCATGTAGCAAGTTGAGGCAGTCATCGTATAAGCACGGATTCAGACGATGGAACGCGCTCCGAGTGTTGGTTGGTACCGGCGCAGTGGGAAGTACGTCAATCAGCATTTCGGTGCCGGAGCAGTAACCGAATGAGGCAATTAGGCTGCTTCGGTAATTACCTCCCAGAGGTAAGATGACTTCCCAGGCGAGTGGGAGGAATCGGTAGTCAGATTAGTGAACAGCAGACAGTCCTGCGAGGGTAATTGGGCATAGCAGAAGCTGAAGTAGCCGGGCTAGCCACTGGTGCAGCTAGATCGTGGGCAGCTCCTGGTCTAGCGTGCGTCTAGCCTGCGCCTGGCGTCCCTGTTCGCAGCACTTTGCAGCGCTTTGCACGCTAGTCGGCGCACTAAGTACCACCTACCCAGTTCAGAAGACTTCTAGAAGCCCGATTAGAAGCTGGGGGAGCACTAGCGTCAAGACGAAATCGTCCTAGCGCGAAGCGAGGGTTCCACCACATCGGCTACGAGATCTGGGTACGTACCTTGGACCGTCTAGTACGAAGTATTATGGCCAGGTAGGCATCTTGGACCGTAGTGGAGGTGCGGGATGGGCATGCGATCGATTACATATCAATCAATTCATCGGAAGCTCGATCTCGAAGCGCAGTGTCAACCGCAATAACAGAGTTTAGGCCGCGCTGTTAGAGCTCTTCTAATGCATGTGTCGGTCGAGGTCTTCGAAGTCGAGGAGACTAAGCATTTCCGAGTGGAACGCATCCATAGTAGGTAGTGGACGAGTAACGCCGTTGGTTTCTGTAGCCCGTCAAAAGTCACCTACTAATGACATTACATACCTCCTAACTCCTTGCCTTCGCCTAAGTACGAGTAGGCAGTTGTAGGTCTGCATGAACCTGATGGATAGATAGTCGCCTACACGAGTCATCATCGCACAATCTCGACCCTTCTGCCCCGAGATATACCCGTAATGGAGATTCGAGCCTCGGGAGAAAGGGAAGAACCCGGCGAGTCGGTGCGAGCCCATCCCACTTGAAATGCACCTATATATGCCGGTACTCACACGTAATGATAGGTAGTGCTTAGGAGACTTACCAGGGAGGGTAATAAACAACAACGACCTGCCTATTCTGCCCTACGATCGGTTTAGCTCTCCTATGCGTATATGCCACTGCGTGACTGGAGCTATGGAGTAATGGAAACTAGCAAAGCCCGTCTGGCATAAGCTCTACTAGGTAGGCAATCCGTAGATAGATATCGGCAGTGTTGGCAGTTAATTTGCAGCGGCTGAAAAGTTGTGGTGGTAGGAAATAGTAGGTATGTAAGATTCTGAAGTGTACAGTTGTTAAGAAGGAGGTTTATGTACAGTTGCGTTGGCGGCAGGCAGTGCACGTTAGCACTGTACGGCCACATCTTAGCGAATCTCAGCCACAAAGACATCATATCTAGGGCCGAGAAAAGGAAGAGTTTTCACGATGAGGCACTGCCCGGCCCGTTTCGGGCTGCAGCAGCTGCTGCGGCCACGCATTCTCCCGACCAGACGCCGTGATGACGAACTGTCCCAGGTATCTCTACCTGAAGCCGAACACAACGACTCAGCACACAATCCAATGCCCTCGATCTAATGCAGCGTAGTGCGCATATCGTCTTCTAGTGAACGGCTTTAGTTCCCATTGCAGTCTAGCCCTGTCATCTAGTACGCTAGCTAATAGCTACCTTTCGGGACCGGCTGACCTGAAAAAAAAAAGAATACTTCCGGCCGGCTACTGAACCGTCTTGATATCCACCACATCCTGTCGACAACACGCGCAACGGCAGTATTATCGTCAGCTTCAATCGGTTCACCGACGACCCCTTTACTACTGACCTATCTGCCGCTGCGACAACGACTCATGCTTATTGAGACTTCATGCGCGCGACCCACCGCCCACTTTCTCTCATCCGCGTCTTCCGTATCTACATGCTACTGCTGCCTACGGATTACATACGGGCTTCGACTGGCTTCTTCATGGCAACTCCTTTGCAATCTCTCTGACGTCTGCTCCACTCGTACGGGTCCAAGCGACGCAAAACGAAGAACGACAGGTCGATGACCTGATCTCTTTACTCAGAAATGACGCTCCTCAACGCGCCTACCGGTGTCGCCAACGCTAGTATCCAGCATCTGCCTGCGTTGATGGGCGACTTCGGATTCCATCGCGCGCCGTCGAGAGCACGTGTTCGTCGAGGGATGCCGTCTTCGGAATATGACCGTGTCGGGGTTTGAAGACAACGTCTTCCCCCCCGTGAACGGAACGATGTCTATGCCGTAATCTCCTTGCCCTCTTCTCACTGCTACCTGGCCACCCAGGATCATTACGTAGGCTCCCAAGGTGGTAGGTTGTACGAAGTACAGTCGCAGTTGCAGTTGGCAAGTAAAAAAGAACCGACCTACCCTATGCTGCTTTCTGATGTCTGCGCAGGGTCCGGCTCGAATCGGACTGTCTTGGCGAAGCTAGCATTCATACAGCACGTAACCAGTTTGGCGACAGCGCCCCGGCTAGACGACAGCTTAGCCATCCTGTACAGACCGTGGCTACGCAGCTGTAAGCACAATTGGCCGACATGCCGCCATCACGGAAAACGCAACCCGCGGGGGGCAAAGCGAGGGCGATCAAGACGGAAGAGGCTCTTTTGCACCTCCAGGCACAGCTGAAAGCTACGTGTCCCTCGGTGTCGTTACAGGTGTGTTTGACCACGAATTATGGATTACGTGACTACTCGTGCAAGTAAGGTAGTAGTAAGTGCCGACCGCTGTGTTGAGTGAGGCATCGTGCGGGAGCGGAAGGCTTGGTTTTTGCCGATCTCGCGAACGATCAGGCATCTGGCAGACTGAACCGGGCCGAAACTCTGTGCTGGACGTCAAGGCTTCGTCGCAGTGACTTGGGAGACACAGCAACAGGCAGAAACCGACACGGGCAATATACCTACGCCTCGGAGTAGCGCCCAAGTACCAACTCCGTAGCGCAGGCCAGTCTTACTTCGGGCCGGGTCTAGTCTCCTGCAGTAGTCTAACGAACTCACCCTGGTTTGAGTCCCCTATAGTTACATGGGCTGGATGGTCGAGCAACCTGACTGGTCGAGCAGCAGGGTAAATACGTTACCTACCTACCTAATCTCTCGAATGGTACACTATGGTCCGTATCTCGATCGAAGCTTGCGGGGAAATAGTGTATGCACCACCGGCTTTGCTGTGCCATCACAGCTGCACTGATGATACCTAGGGAAGATGACTACCGCCGAACCCTACCTACGGACTACTCGTACATACCTACCTCCCTATATTACCACCCACTCCGTATGGCGTACCGCACCTCGCTGCACCGTTCGATGTAATGTCACCGGTAAGCCGTAGTGCCTACCTGGTTTTCGTTTTTTTTTTCCTTTTTTTTTTCTCGTTGGAGCAGGATGCTGATCTGCAGGATGCTCCCTAGTCGACGGCGGTAAACATCCATAACCCGACACCCATGAGAGCGGCTATCGTATACGGTAGTTAGCTGCACAGTAGGCAGTAACTCGGTATATGGCTAACTAGCACGATAGGCAGGCATTTCCAGGCATCTTACACGGACGAATAAGCCCTCAGATAACAACTCTCCTCCGAGTGTAACGGCAGCAACCATTGTGGATTCAAGCTGACAAAGAGCTAGTTGGCCAGGTTAACGAAACGAGTACGACTTACTCACTACCTGCCTACCAACTTCATAACAACTTGTAGGTACCTACTTGATTGCAGGAAGTACTGAAATCTCACGATCTGTTTGATATATTGCCGTTGGTGTTTCTCCCCCTCTAGTGTCAGTAAAAGGAAGGTTGGGAGACTGGCCCTATAAGTAGTGTATTGATACAGGGGCAACGGAGTCGAGTCAAACCGCGCCCACCAACGTCCCGTGCCTACTTCGCACACGACGGATCACAGTAATCATGGACGGCGAGTCTCTACTTTCGTACTTCGGGTATTGCCGAGCATGCAATACCTAATGAACCACCTAACGGTTACGCCAAGCCCTACCTGTATTCGAGACTCTAGGCCAGTCACCAGTTCGCCAGCGGCCAGCGGCCACAGATTCATTCCGTACACCGTTCCCTGGCTAACAGGCTTAGAAGAAGAGCCTTAATCATTCCGCAGTTTCAGGCGCGCTATCTCCTGCAGTCCGTGAAAAATTTCGGCCTCTTCTGCCCGTCGACGAAGAGAGAGTCCGAGGAGAGGCCAGGCGGTTTTACTCTGATTGCCGGCCCATGGGACCTGCGTACGTTGCGTCACCTGTTACTCGGATCCTCGCTTTCCCCGTGCTGGACGTCGGCGATGAAGGGACTGATGAAGATCGGTATGGTTTAGAAGGGCCGTGTGTAGTCGGTTTCCCAGGTAATTTTACCTACCTACATACGTGACCTGACCTGGCCTGCCCTGCCCTTAGCTGTCCTGTACGAGATGTAGATACCCTCATGCGGGCCGACACAGCTTTGGCGGGCCGGGCAGTCCAGTCCAGTCCAGAAATAGGTAGCAGTACTTGACGAGCGCGAGCCCCTCGTACCGGAGATATGCACGTCGAGACGACCCAGGCAGACTAGGGGATAGCGCAGTGGCTAATCCTCGCTTGAATCTCGAAAAAGGTACCCTAATATGACTCGCAAATATCGCCATTTCCAAACCGTTACCCGATAAGTCTCCTTCAGCTCTGGTCTAACAGCTGCTGCGAGTCCAGACTGCTCTCCATAATGTACACTACCTACATTAATCTACATATTTTAGGTCGCATGCAATCTCAGCAACCCCAGGTACCTACCTATGGACGAAATGGGTACCTACCGCTGGTCCTATGTATGCAGAGAGATAGACGGGCTGCCGAGTCAAGCCGAAGACTACGAGGTAGGTACCTACTCCGTACATGCTTGGACGATACTTCATACGTTAGGTATGTCGGGAGGAGGTGGCCAATGAGTATGGCGATTGTCCCTAGTGCAAGTAGGCGATGCCCAGGGCAACGTTACCTACTTGGGAACGCAGCACACGAGAAGAAGCGCCAGCGATGCACTGTTGGCAGTCTCTGCGAGCACTACTGGCATCGAGATGGCAGAACTAGGGACGACATATCCTGTCATTGGCCCGTCGTCGGATCGAGTTCAGCCCAAGCCACTGAAAGCCGGGGACACCATACCACATAACGATTTGCCTAGTGAAGTAGGTAGTCTCTAGGTACGGACCTGAGTAGGTACTACTTCGTACGGACAGCTCACAGGCAAATATTGCGTAGGTAGGCAGCCGGGGCCCTGCTGCTGTGAGCGATGATGATGAGGGGGGGCATGCCCAACAACAGCCTCGATTGTATCTTCTCAAATTTCTCTAACTATTCCATACTCGGCGAGAATTAGCGAGGCCCGCCAAGCGCAAGGGAAATATCCCTTACATGATAGCCATGTATGTTATACCGAACATCTGTCAACCCTGGTCGACTTATAAGTCGTCAACCACTTGCCAGGGAGTCTTGGTTTTTCTTTCGCTAGGCATGTCGAAAGACTTACAAGTAAGTATGTAAGTACTCCGTACTCGTAGTCTACCTAGACAACGAACAAGCAAGACTTCGCCTACGGAACATGGAGATAACCTCACTTTAACTCCCTTTATTAGTGTCTATACCTACCTAGGTTCTGTTCAAGTTGATGGTTAGCCAGAGAGCTAAGCCCAACAGTACATGTACCGACTACGAGCTAACTAGGCTAGTGGTGCCTGTGTAAAGATACAACCGATCTCCGAGTTTCATTGCGACTGGCACTAGGTAGGCTCTACGTAACTACAGAAGTTGCATGATGGGCCTGGCTGTAGCTTAGTTGTACCCATCTCGTACTTCGTATCTACAGACGGGCGGGCTCAGAGGTACTCCTACTTCCCGAGAGCCATCCTTCGGGATAATGCCAAGCAACGCCCTTAACAACCGTGGCCTTAACACAACAACTGTGGCATATTATATCGGAGGAGTGAAGATACCTACCTCATAAGTAGCGTGCACTGGGTACTTTTGCAACCAACTGTTGTTTCTCCCCAATACCAGAAAAAAGATCCCATGCATAGTTATCTCCATACTGTATTGTAATCCGTACAGATAACACAGGCAACCCGGTAACAACATGCCCGAGAGGCTAGCAAGCTATACCTGTAAGTCATTCCATACTGCTACCCTTCCATGTCACCCGATGATGTAAGAAACGGCATAGGAACGAAGAGTTCCCGAAGAGTTATGACTTGTAACGAAACCCCTGAAAAGATTCTTCAAGAATACGTAACTCATCGTAACCGACGACAACTCGCACGCTTTGAAGTAATTTACCTGCAATTCCGTGCGAGTCCTAGCTCTATGTAGGCGCAGGCCCAGTAGGTAGGTACACTACCTTAGTGTAGGGCGTTTAGCTTACCGACTAGATGTTTTGCCTACACTAGCAGAGCCCTATCAACGACGTCTAAGGGTATTTTGCCATGAACATTACGTCGATGGTAATTTACAGAGACCCGTCTAGTTTGCTCAACGCCTTCATGGAGAAGAGTGTTGCTTGTAAGGATTTGTTTAATTTTCCGAAGTGTTGGGAAACGAATAGAGACCAGCGAATGGGCTTGGGACGAGTCGGCGGCTGCCTCTAATATAGTGTGGTCGAAAGTGCTGGGCTGGTCTGTCGACGGGCTCGGGAAAAGGTCCAAAACACCATGAAGAAGGAGGCAGGTTCAGAAACTACGACGATCTACGGAGTTGACGGAGTGGTTGCAGGAACTGCACTAGGCGAGTTATCTCTCTCAAACCGTCCCCGAGACGACGGAATAAACGGAACAAACGGAATAAACGCCATTTAACGGAATTCTCTCTCCCTCTCCTAGCCGCTTTCTGCCCAGCAGTCTCTCTCTCCCCCCCAGAAGAGCCCCTACGGAGTGGCAGGTAGTGGCACATAATTAACTCCGCGTCTTGGCCGGAGGCAGACTAGACGGACTAGCCAAAACTCTATCTGACTCCGTATCCGTACCACACCCATCGAGGCAATGTGTGTACCCGGGGCGCTGGGATTGCACTAAGCACGAGGTGCCGGCGCACGCGCGCTGCTGCTTACCAGCCCGTCATATAGACAAGGTGAGCCCCCTGCCCTATATGTGTATACGATATGTATGTGTAGGTGTAAGCGTTATGTACAATGTGCGTGGATGTATGTATAATGTAGGGAGGGGGATGGAAGCGACGTCCATGTATATGTACGTATTTCGGATGTCATCTATACGGGTTATAAAGTTGGATATGTATACGGAGCATGTACGGAGCATGTACGGATTACGGAACAAGTACTACCTTCGATATACGGAATTACCTGCCATCGCCTGCCTGCCTGCAGACATAATAGGCCGAGAGAGCCTCCTTGTCGTGCATGGCCACTCATGGCCACTCCCCTCATGGCTGCAACTTACCCATAGTATTACAGTATTACATTACATTGGCCCCCTGTGCCGGCCTGCCGTTTTGTCGTGTCGTCCTGAAAATCCCCAAAATCCGAAGCCGAGAGGCACGTTAGGCGGCAGTTGAATACCGTCCGCTTTCGCGAGAGAAGGTCGCATTGGTCGGTGAGTACCAGAGGACGGGACCCGTCTGGTCTGGGCGTCGTCGACTTCGGAATTCCTCGACTCTTCAGGACCCAATTGCGTCAACGTCAACTGACCTTCAGATTATAAGTGCCGATCGTATGCCATGTAGGGAGTAGCTTAGTTCCCTCGGAGACTGCAACGTGATGAAGCAACCTATTTCTCTTAGCGTCATGGCCTAACAGGAGAAGCCATCGCGCGTCACGCAATTCATGCATTGTTGTCAAAGAATTATAATAATATTACTTATCCAGCCATGTACTATGATATCAAGATCGTACGTGCTCTACATCGTCTCTCTTCGTCAGTAAAGCGTATACGAGTACCTGCTCCGTACATACTATCGTGCTGATTGTCAATTGCCCATTGTCTTGGGGCCTTACAATCACTTACGAGTAGGTAGTAAAAAGAAAAAAGAATAGACGGTGAAGATATTCACGCTACAAATGACTTACATATTAAGTACCAGCCTGTCTATTATACACAGCTGCACTAAGATGATGCGGTTCATCCCACTTTGTTACCATCTAGACCACGGTAGGCTAGAGACTCGAGCAAGAACGATATCGGTAACAATCTACCTACGACATCGCCAAAGGGCGAAGCGCCGTCTCGGACTGCCACGAACGGACGGCAACTACATACGTATGCTTAATCTAACCTCTTAGGTAGACTTATTGTCCACTGTCTAATAAGTCTCTACTTAGAAGCCACCGCTACAGTACAAGTGCAGCTGGACGCAGTAGTAGAATGGCTGCGCTTCTACTTAGCGCATACCCAGCCTGCCCTTTCGGGGCCACTAGAGCACGACGGGCGAGCTGTACTTTAGGTAGGTACCTAGCAGAAGTATCATCGGAAACCCCCTGAAGATGACGCTGCCGCTGTTACACACTCGTCACAGTCCATGAGTTCATGGGCCTCCGCTACAAAGCGCACGCTGCGCTAGTTGCGCTGTACCAAACCGAACCATACCGAGGTTCGTGCTGCAGCGGTAGAGATACCTATTCTTAGCGTTATGGCTGCCAACCACAGCGCAGCCAAGTAGGTGCGAGTACACTGCGAGTACCTGCTGTTTAGCGCACGAGGTACCTAATTCCGCAATGCACCTTCACCTTCTTCGTACTCGTAGCGTTCACCAGAGGCCGTGCCTTCGCTCTTAGCACAGAGTTCCGGCTCCCTCGCCAACCGACGTCCGAAAGCTTGATTTGCCGTCACTCACGGACGTACCGCAGCAGAGGGGTTTTGCTAGGAAAGAACGAGTGATGGGCTGTGCCTGCCCTCTCGTGGGATATAGTCCGTTAGGTAATCCGTGGCCCTCGCAAAGAAGTACCTCCCCGGTAAACGAGTTATGTAGTGTACCGGTAGTTGACTATGCCGTACATTGACATACGGCATTCTACGGAATAATTATCTACCACTTATTAGATACGATCGTCAGTATGTAGGTGGTGATCGTTCCACTAGACACAACAGCCGGTAAGTCCAAATGGAGGGACCCGTTGCTCGCCCTCATTAATCCTTACCTACTCCGTACCGAACGGAGCACATCGCTGCCATGTAGGAGTACGCAGTACACCATGTACTTCACGTATAAGCACGGAGCGCGGCGTACCGCTACATCGTCGTCGTCCAGGTGCTACTTCGCACGTACAAGGACCAGCACGCACCAGACTGTCTGGAGCCACTTTCTTATGCACGGCAAGCCCTTAGTCGGTCCATCTCTCTCGTTTGGGCGCCATGTCCTGGTACATGTCCAGCTGCCTGGGAGGTACGTATACATACATGGGATGCGCGCTGGTGCGCTGGTGCTGGTGCTGGTGCTGGTGCTGGTGCTGGTGCGAGTACGTACTCCGTACCGTACTGGGCTGAAGACGACATCAAACCCATGCCGTTGTTGCCGCTTGGGAACATCACCTAGCCTTGATCGTACGCACGGGTCTGGCACGGGTCTGGCACGGCACAAAAGGAAGAACCTACACTAGTCTAGGTACACTAGCCGGACTATTACTAGGGTAACGGTTATGAAGTCAAGCCATCATGGCTGGGGCTGCCACTACTCTGCTCCCTGCTACCTGCTACCTACACTACTCCTCCTCCGTGCCATGTCCCTCTAGTGCGCAACGATATCTTCAACGAGTTAATGAACGCTAACTTTTGTTATCTTCCTTCCATCCCCCGTGGGGTTTGCCAGTCATCCTCGTCTCTTCCTTCTCTCTTCTGCTTCATCAACCCTCCTCAGAGCATACTCTGCTAACCTGGACTCACTCTTCTCATCACTCTCAAGCAAATCACTCAAAAGTAATATCTTCAATTGCTCGACACCTCCACACTCCATACCGCAGTTCCTGAGTCACATCCCCGGCCACGGACACCTACTCCTCTCTCTTCGACTCTGCTGTCGCATCGAGGGTTGTTCCTCACTTACACCATATCTTATATCTATCCTATTGACCTAATACTCCGAGGGCGTGTGCAATTCAAATATCACTCACTCACTCACTTCACACACATACCACCAGCACAGCTCCTCGACCCTACTAACGGCATCACTGAGCATTCTTATGGTTCACCTTGGGCAGTAGCTTCTTCGGACCTCCCGCCTGGTTAACCTAATCAGCCAGAAGCTTCAGGGCCTAGCACCTCCCTACAGGATCCTCCCATCCTATACCCGACACTTTCTTATACTGCAAAGCCGGTCGTGACCGCTAATCCACTCTCCAAATGGGTATACATCCTAAGCTCGATCTTCAACGATCATCTACCTGCTCAGTCACGCCTCCCGGGCTGGCTAGTCCTGTATCCTCCATCTCCTTTCCTAACATCTCTGGAGACAAGTTCTTCGGGCGTATGGCACCCATCTCTCCTCCCATGTCGAGTCATGAGACTGTCAGCAAGACACCCGACATGTCACCAGCTAAGGATTTCGCCATGAGCCACGGCCAACAGACTGAGCCGGCACGCCAGCAACTGCCCTCTCTGAGCAGCCTTTTCTCTACCACTCAGTATACCCGCCCAGTAATCTCTCCTTTGGGGGAACGGCCCAGCCCTTCGTTTGGAAACCAATCGCCACTAGACAGACCATCTTCGGCACCCACCGCAGAGAGGCCCTTTTCGAGCAGCTCTTCTTCTTACCTCCCTAACAACTCGTCTCTCCACAACCAACCTCGGCCCGTTTACGAGCCAAGACTGGTCAACCCGCGGCCGCTTCTACCTTCGGTAGCGCAGAGCTTCCCCGGGCCACTGTCTCCTCCTGTTCGCGACTACGAGCTGGCGCACCGGGCTCCTCGTAGCAGCACTAATGTTCACAGAAAATGGATCCAGCCAACTGTTTCGGACTCGAGACGATCAGAGGGTGCCTACAGTACTGGATCATCAGCGTCGAGCTTCAGATCGACTACCGAACACCGTGCGCCGCTGCCTTCTCTGGGTCAAAGCTTTGGTTTTGAAGCGAGTCAGGCCTCGAAGCTTGACAGTCAGAGTCAGTCGGCACGATTGAGTCGCTCGCCGACTTCGCCGAGCCCCGCGAGTCCCGAGGGTGTTCCTGTGAAGGATGGTCTTGGACCTAAGATCTGGACCGGAACGCACTTCTTGCCTCGTTTTGTCAAGCGGGCCGAAGTCCCTGGCGAGGGACTGTGCTACTTTTACGACGATGGCACGCACTGCAAGACCGTCATCGATGGAGAGCCGGTCAATGCACACTGGGGTGTGACGAAGGCTGGAAAGCCAAGAAAGAGACTTGCTATTGCTTGCCTTACTTGCCGCGAGAAGAAGATCAAGTGCGATCCTGACTACCCTCGCTGCGTGCAATGCGAAAAGTTTGGTCGGGTATGCAAGTTCAAGAATGCGTAAGTGCTTGAAAAGGGTTCCCGAGTAGATTTTCCGTTGCTAACAGTACCAGGCCTCGTGGAGGACACAACTCCTCTCCGGCGACTTCGCCTACGCGGCGTGATGAGCCCCGACAACTGTCGGCGCCCTCGCGCGTTGTTGAACTGCCATCACCCAGAAGTGTTTCAAGCAGCGGCTCGATGTCGCCTCAGACTAGACTCACTCGCCAATCCCCTGAGCTTCCCGGCATGCCGGCGAAGAAGCCCCGGCACTCTTACATGCAGTTTTCAAACCCGCCTACTAGCTACCCCTACCCCATGATGGCAGCATCCGACTCGAAGTCGACTAGCGCATCATGGCAATCAAGCGAGCTTCCCAGGATTCGCGACGATAACCACTACCGGTTATGGTAATCAGACTCTTTACCGTCTGTGAATCCCCAACGAAACGCATAGAATTACAAAGACGGGGCTTGATTGCCTCACGACGACTATGATATTTTCCACGACTCCGGAGACCCATCCTCCGATCTCGCCTATATGGCGATTGCTATACGAACTCCATACCCATCGAGTTAAAACAAACAAACTCTTACGATTCCCCACCGATGGGACTGATATACCCAAAGTTTCCCCCCGCAGTCGTACCCGCTGAGGCCGGGTCACCCCTGGGTACAAGATGCAGATGCAAACAAAAAAGGGGGTATACTGCACTCGACCCTGGATTACTTGATTCTTGATGTATATATACGTATATATGAAATTCCTCATGCATTAGCGGCGCAGTGAGAGGGCGATGGCGAGCACACTATCGAGGCGAGCAACAACTTTGCATTGTTTGCTCGCTTCACCAACTTATTTTCCTTTGTCATGCATTCACGTCTGGAGCCTTGGGTTTTTTTTTTGATATTTGCGAGCATCTCGACAAATACGGTTTTATATCACGCATTTAGCATTGGGCATTGGACTGGTTACGCCGTGAATTTACGTTTTTATGTTTTATGTTTACCATTCTCCTCTTGTTTGCGTTTATATCATGTGCTTTAGCCTGGGGAAAAGGGGGGAGGGGGGGAGGAAGAGGGGGAGGAAGGGATTCGATCCCAGTTTGATATGGTTCATGTTTGGTCCAAATCTTGTATATAGGTAAATTATTATATAGTTCCCGGTAACTTGCCTCTCACTGAGGCTTTTTACCGAACCCAGAATTGAGGGGATATCCAAACTCATTGGTGTTGTCTTTTTGCTGTGTTGTGACATCGCTGCTGCCTAGGACTGACTGGTCTATTCTTGGTATTGTCCTGAAACGGGCTGAAGATGGAGATCTAGTGAGGCAACCCACGGGGCCAAACTGACTAGCTAGCCAGTTCGACGGAGTTATGAGTAATACTAGACGAGGAACTATCCCGGTGACAGGCAGACGAATCGAGACGAAGAGACGGGAGAGGGGAGGGAGGCAAACCGGGTTACTAGACAGATAGGTAGTTGGTTCCGCCCCACAACTACTACATGCTGACATCCCGTCGGTACGCGTGGAATAGATGTATACGGATGTAGATGTAGATGTATCCGGAGACTTCCACTGCCTGCCTTCCTTTACCTGATTGATGATTGATGATTGTTCAGCAAATGCATGGGAGATTCCCTGGATGGTACCCAACCGGCATAAAGACCTACGGTATGGGCCTTCGATGTCCGGTAGTCCTGTCAGTTCTCGTTTTTTTGTTTTTCTTTTCTCATTACGGTCCTTGTAAGACCTAAGTCCGGGAGTTGGTGGTTGGGCTGTATAAGAGTCCCACGGACCTGGGTTCGTCTCGCTCATACCCTCTTTTTTTCTCACTCATCCTCGGGGACGGGGATAGGGATACGGGATACTAAACAGTACCTAGGTAGGGTGGGATGGAGAGAGGAAGGAAAGGAAGGAAGGGAGGGGTAAATCTCGATCTCTCTCATGCCACGCACGTGTGGGATACGCTGGTTTACGAGTCGTAAGTTGCATGGCATACATTATGTGCCACATACCGGCCTACATACGCTATGTACGTACTGACAGATCTACGTATACTATCTATCTATAGATATCTGTAGAGTAGTAGAGTATGTAACGTACATTGTACATATAACGATGTTGTGTTTGGTCTGTTTGTTCGACGTAACGATCTCGCCCGGGCGTGATTGCTTGATCGGGAGAATCGCACCGGGAGCGTAATTTTATGTTCGTTGGTGTATGGGTTGTTGTTGTTGCTGCTGTTGTCCCTGTGGTGTTCGGGGGATCGTTACGCGGATCGTGGAGACCCGGGACCTACATTTGACAGATGGGAGATCCCTCTAATTCACATGTCCAGCGGCAGACTAACTAACAATCTAGGTATCTAACAAGCCCGTCTTCTCTCTCTTCTTCGATTCTGTTCCGTAATATCGTTTTGTAGACAGTTGAGAGATAAGAACACTGGTTTATTTACCGCAACCACATACATTAACCGACCCGAACCTGAACCTGACCTACCTACCGACATGATCCGTTCATTAACCGTCCATCTCATAGCATGCCGTCCAATGTAACATACAACCACTCTCACTACCACCACCCACGCTAGCGTGCGTACACAATCTAGATTAGAACCGCGGTTAGTTTCCAACTGAAAGGCACTACTACTGGGCATAACATCTGCCGTACAGTATAGATTCCCATCCAAAGATCACGGCCTGGACTTGCCGGGACCCAAAGCCCGAGAATGTCTGCTTGCTACTCATTATCCTGGCGAGTATGTACTCGTACTGACTTGACCTAACAAAGGTCCCCGACAGTACAGTCCATTCCCCAAACGACTTACACACAGACACACTTACACCCAAAGCGACGAAGACTCACACCTCTCAACTAGGACCATTTCTGGTTAGTTTGCGCCGTTTACCTGGAATCCGCTAAGCACCGTTAGTGCGATCTTCCAGCCGGCCGGATTTGTCCAGTTTTTTCTTTCCCTTGCTCGCGGCATGTCTGTCTATCGTGTGTAGATCCCCTATAGATAGAGACACGCAGCGAATCAGCAGGCCGAGAGCCCTTCTCGCCTCTGGCTTCATTCCTTCCCAAAAACCCGCAATCCTTCACCATCCATCCTCCTACCGTTGGGACAAGAGTCAAGAAAACACACGAATCCAAATACAGACGGGCAAAAGTCTTTCCCAGTAGTAAAACGAGACTTTTGTCTAGTGCCGAAATCCCCTTTAGTGCCCAAGTACCGTACCGGGCTTGGTCATAGGGTTATGTATGTTAGGTAGGTTGTGTAGGAAAGAGGAAGGGGGGGAAAGATAGTGTGAGGACGGGATTCACCAGAATCTCAGCTCGATTGGTGGTTGTCGTTCCCCATGGCCTCTTGCCAAGGACGACTACGCCGTGAAGTACGATGTCCTTATGCCGGTACATGACTTCGCAGCATCTATCTAGATACTGTAAGGCTACTAGGCCAGTGGTAGTGTCTTACCCACCCCCTCCGAGTGGCGTCCGTACGAAGTAATACACGATGTGCCTTCTTTCTCCCTCGTACGCATCTAATCCGTGGGCAGGTTACCCGTCCGTAGCGAAGTGAGAGAGTACGAGTACAATGGATCCCGTGTGTACTCTGTGGTGTGTGTGTGTGTGTGTCGTCGTCGTGAGAATCCCCCCATCCATCCACACCATCCATCCATCATCCATCCATCCATCTCATGGCGCAGCGTGGCCGCCACATGCATGCATGTCTAGTGTAACAAGCCACAAAGAAAAACACAGGGAAGGGAAGAAAAAACCACATGCGTTCGCGGTTCCCTCTTGATCACCACCCCTCACTCTCACGGTTCACCCCTTCCCCTTCCCCCTCCCCCCTCTCTCTCCTCATCAGCAAGGGTGTATGCGTCTCCACTCCCCTCCTCCTCTTCCTCCTCCTCAGGGTAACCATCACGTACCGAAGACGCACTTCAGCTCCGTCTTGGCCCAACGGCGCCCCGGGGCTTGCTCTTACAGGCGCGGTACATGTTCCCGGTTTGGGAAATACATTTTCAAAGCACATGATCTACATCCATACATCCACCTACCGTAGATACCGTACACTACCGTACCTACCGCTTACCCTCGCACCGGACGACGGTCTGCCTGAACCCTTTTCGGCTTATGTATACCGTACCGTACTGGGTAATGGAATGAGAAGAGTAGATTGGTCCCATTGTTAGGTCGATGGCTAATACTGAGCTCGGCGACCTTAACGCCCGTGGCGACGCAGCCAGTCAGCCGGGTGATGAGCGCGCCATCTACTCATTCAGTCAGTCAGTCAACTTGCGATTCTGGAAGACCGGTCGTATGCTATACGAAACGAAGGGGCTGAGACGGTGAAAAAAAAAAATCAGATTTTTCAAATTCTTTCGAAAACTTTTTCATTAATTTCAAATCATGTCGGCGACCCCTAGTCCCTTTCATCAGAAAACGTGTTCTTCAAATTTTTTTCTTCAGTTTTTTTCCTTCTTACCATCATAGTGCAGACATGTGAAGTTTTTCAGAAGCACAGCCCGCTTGGCAACAACAAAAGTTGTCCAGCAGCAGCAGTAGTGGGCTGGTTTGGTCTGTGTGTTGGACTGGACTGGCGGCGCTGGCGCTGGACTGGCGCGCTGCTTGCTGCTGGGGCCCTGCCCTGGCCTGGCCCTGGGGCGCCGCCGGCCGGTGGCTATTAATTTTCGTACATAGGTCGCATTCGGTAGCGAGTTACCGACGCTATGGGTTGTGAAACTGTGACGTGCATAAGCCAATCGAGCCTCGGAAAATCATGTGGATGGGGATATCGCATTTGTACCTGTCCCTCGACCAGTACAGCATTCGCACTGTGTACTCTTCCCCCGGACACAAGAGAATGGAAAGTGGAAAGTATCGGTACCTGCACGCCGGCCTGGGAAGTCGCGGTACATGGCGGATCCGCAGCGCTGCAGATGGCGGTACGCCTAATGTACATCCTACTGTACATGTACATAAACGGCACTTATTTCATGCGCTATCTGGCCCTTGTCCTGTTAGGAAACCCTTCGGCCTGCCTGCGTATTCCGTAGGCGACTCTAGCGTGGGGCACTGGGTAGTCCATAGGTAATTACTCACACTGCCCGGGCTGTCTATACCGACTGGCATCGCTAGGCAGGTGCTACGGCCTGCCTCCTCCGTACCTTCCTTGTTCCCCTTCCGTACCCCTTCTGTCCTTCCTTCGTAAGCCGTAAAGCCAGAGAGGGAAGGAGCGTCACATGAAGGCCAAGACAGCCGGCCGGAGGCTCTCGGACTAAAAAGAACTACATAGCACAGAGCAAAACTGACAGATATAAGACAAGGCACGGCTCCGGCTAATTCGGCAAACTGCCACGGAGGCGTTTGGCTCGTGGCTTTTTCTGCCGTGTCTGAGACAGCCGTGAGCCCCAGGGAAAGGGTACCAAACGCCGAAGACGAGGGACAAAGTCGCCTTTTCGGATCTTCGGTGCTGGTCTCCGCAAGCGTCGTCGACCAGCCCGGAGTCCAAGTGTGTAGTACGGTATGTACTCGTAGTAAAAGGGCCTTATTTCATATCAAGGTAGCCTTGGTTTCAATTTCTTTGTCTTCTTTCGTCGTCCATCAAACACCAGCACTATCTACTTTGACACTACCTACCTGCACTACTTTAACATCTACGCTACGCTGCCACTTTACATACACCGGTTTGAATACCCACTTGGTTTACCTGCTGTTTCAGGAGTTTTCAGCTCCTATCTAAACTCGGGCCCAGGCATCATCGAGTCAAGATCTGCTAACGTTAAGTCTGCCGACGCGTTAGTGCCAAGCTCGAAAAGATCCAAGGTACCTGAGCATGTACCTACTTACTCACTTGCGCATACTAACGTCGAGCGCTGGAGACGCGCGGTAAGTGATGGGGCCCATGTCCCGTTTCTTTCGACTTGCCCTGCCACCAATGAGTGGTATCGTCACCGTGATTGGTTATTTGTATTACTGAACAGGACAGATTATTGACAAGACTGCGTATCATGTATCCACGGGCCGTACCTCTCTCCGATTTCGTAATCAGCATCGTAGGTCGAGGGGCTGTGATAGGTACAGTACGGAGTAAAGTGTGTACTCGTACTCGTCGATGTGTGAATGGGGGCATAAGGGGGCGTTCCCACTTTGGATCTTCCCGTGTTCGGCCCGCAAGGTCGTCCCCCGACACCGATTTGATGGAACGTGCGTCCTCGCTGGGTCTGGTAGGTATCTAAATAACTAGTAAGGGAGAAAGAAATGGAAGTTTATGCCCATGACGTAGGGGTCGGGTTTCTCGCAAGGGCATTCTTTATGCCGGCCGTGGGCTCGTTTAAAAAGTAAACAAGGCTGGGAAGAAAAAAGTTGATGGCGTCGATCTAAGATGCGATCGCCCGCATGCTAAAAAGGTGTTCAATTTTTTGATGCCTGTAACCCGGATTTTGCTTTTCTTGAAAAACTCCGTTAGACTGATAAACTGAATCCTTTACGGAGTTCGGAATACGGAATAAATGGAATCCACATTTTTGTTTCAGTTCACAAAATTGAGGGACGATCGAAGTTTTCTTGCTTCCATCCTTGGTTCGATCCTTCCATCTCATTTTCATTATGTAACATAAGCTCACGTAATTATGATGGTAGTAGTAAGGTTGTTATATTTATCGATAAGGATGCCGATAAGAGATGACAGATGGTTATCGCTGTGGGGCCAAGTTTCCCGGCACTTGTCTGTCTTGGCCTCCTTTTCACAATGGCCATTCTGTTCAGTTAACCTTGCCCGAACAAACGACTTTACGACTCATTGCCCGTATCTTTTTGTGTTTTTGCTAGACCACGACTAATGACGTCCATTGTGCTCCCGTCTCGCTGCTAGTCTTAACGTTTTGCGTTTTTGGGGGTGTGGAGGTTCAACCCGAGGCGGCCCGGCACTTTCTATTTGTCCTCGTACGCGATTCGCGATCCCGCGCCTCGAACACGGACCAGGTGTCACCGGCATAATCATGGGCTTCTTCACAAGCCTCGCCGCCATCGCGGCGCCCTTGTTCCTTATCTCGTCGCCGATCTTGTCCTACGCCGACCAGGCCATCTCGATGCACCGATCGAAATCTAGCGCCGGCTTCTCTCTCGATATACCCCTGATTATGTTGGTCGCGTCAATGTTTAGGTGAGAGGCACTACAAGAAATAACCAAAAATAAATAAAAAGAAGTCCGCGCTTCGATGACGTAGTCGCCGGGACCTTTTTTTATTCGGGAAGAAGATCACAGACATTGACGAGACGGAACCCCTTTAGAATCTTCTATTATCCCGGTGCCAGATATGACTTTGCGCTGCTTATCCAGTCCTTCTGCAATATCTTTATGCAGGGCATCCTCCTGAAGATCGCCCTTGACCACCGCCCGGCCCCATCATCCCGGGGCGGCAGCGCTGCCGTCCCGTTCGCCGGTGTCCACAACTCCGGCATGCGGCGCCCTTACAACTTCTGGCAATGGCGCTCTCCGAAGCCGTGGGTCTCCCGCTTTCCCTCCCGCATGTCCGTCAGTTCGATCCCGCCTTGGCAACTAACTTTATCTCTCTCAGCTACTGGCAATTCTTAGTGATTCTGTTTATTGCCCTGACCGTACTCGAACTCCTCCTTGCTCCCTTCGACTCGATATACCCCGCCTACTCTGTCTTGATTGGATACATCGGTCTCTCAGTCGAAGCGACGCTGCCCCTGCCGCAGCTCTACGCCAATGCGCAGTCCAAGTCGTGCAAGGGCTTCCGCTTCTCGGTGCTGGCCAGCTGGATAGTGGGCGACTCGATGAAGATGTTCTGGTTCTTCACGGCGACGAGCGAGATCCCCATGGCCTTCAAGCTGTGCGGTACCTTCCAGGCGATCTGCGACGCCTTGATCGGCGTGCAGTACTTTGTATATGGGGATCAGGCGCCCACGCCTAAGGCATCGCAGGATATAGATCTCGCCGCAATGGCGTCGTCGTCGAACTCGTGGCAGCCATCCATGGGCCGACGGACGCCATTGGGGGAGAAGAGCATTTATTAAAAATAGTAACAAGACTATTGTACATGCGCCCGCATACTATCTACCGTACCTTGCTAGGTAGTGTAGTGAGAACGAGAAGAACCCCCCTACGTAGTGCTTAATACATGAACGGGCCTGGCAAGCTCCCCGACCTGAGTCAAGCAGTTCCGAGATCTGGGGACGTGGCAAGGGGGCATTAAGTCACCACGCATGGCGATGTGAAGCTGCTTCTCGGCCGGAATCCGAGGATTAGTCTTTTTTAAAGTTTCAACTGCCGGCCATATGCGCAAAATCAATCGCAAGACGTATGTAAGACTCGCTTCTCGGCAGTTCGAGGGTGCGTCTCCATTAGGAATGGTCGCTTGCGCCCAGCCAAGGCCGGGGCCGCGATCGGTCACAGTGGATAAGTGGGTCGCCACTGGCTAGTCGTCCAGCGCTCGTGAGCGGTGGTGAACTCGCGATAGCAGCTACAAGGTGCCGTTTCTTGGGGAGCTCGCCAACACTCCAATGCGAACTCCTGATATCTGTAAATACCTGACACTCTTGAAAGCAAGCCCTAGACAGTTGACAGTCAATTAACCGACGAGTTGCGAGGTGGGCGCTGATCGCACCGTACCGGGCACTTCACGGGCGCAAGTCCACCGCTAACACCAACAAACAAGGGAGCACGCAGATTTCCGAGGTTTGGATGCCTTCAAAAGTCTGCCGTGTGGTCGTCCTACAAACCCGGCGTGCATTGCGTAAGATTCGCAAGCGCTCCCTTCCCTCGCCAACGTCAACCACCGCAATACCTACGTATCTATTTCATCGACCTTACGATCCCCAACCCTCCCCAACTCCTTCGGCGTAAATTTTTCGCCGCCGTAGCCCCGAGTGCCTTTATCTGTGTGTGCTGCTCGTCTCCGGGCACTCCCTCGGCAAGCTCTCACAAACTGTGAGTTCGCCCTTTTCTATATCCGCGCTCGCCCCCTTCTTCACTGCGTTTGGTAATGGACTTTTATTCGTGCACGCACGCCAAGTCTCGCTATCGTTACCTTTGTGTGAACGTGCCGAAGGAAAATTGACGAAGTACTCGAGTGAATAAAAAGGCAGCGCTGCACTCGCAGAGGTCTTGTTTTCCTCGAGCGTGTACCCGGATATAGCAGTACGTCAATTCGCCTCTCTCGTCTTCACAGCCCTTGGATTTTGCGTGAACGGGTGTGCACAGCGCCAATTGGCTCTCGAGGGCCGCCTTGACACCGCCTATGTTCATGGTCTGAGTCGTTGCCGTACAGGTCACAACTAAGGAGTTGTGCCTTTGCGCATATATACCTTTGCCACTCGCTCTCACCTCATGGGCCTGGCTGCTCTTCTTACACTGTTGAACCGGAGACCCATACGTGCAAAGGCGATCCTCATGCTGACTTGCGGTGCGCAAAGATAACTCATCACCTCGGTTGAGACACGCAACGGACAGAGTCTCTGCTCTATTATTTTGGTATATCCGAGTCTCATTAGGAAGCCGTCGAGGTGGGTACGTCCCTGGTGGCTTCCACTTACATCTGTCATCTTGCCGTTTACTAAATATTAAATAGACCCATCATTATTCTCAATTGGCTCCAAGTTACGTACTTTGTATTCACGGGAGCGTTGTCGAGTCCAAGTCTTCGGAAGGCGCGATTCTGTTCACGCTTCACCGCCCGTTACCAGGGCAACCGCGCTTAACAAACACAATCAACTCAACACCCTTGGACCACTCACGTTCACTGATTGTCAACACAAAATACCGACTTATTGACTTTTTTTAACTGGTTCACCACGAAGAGGCAGGTGCACTTGTTTGTTATCCTCGGTAAGTGCCCTGCGACTTCCCTTCATGTCCTCTTATGACGCTCACCGACCCACATTCACTCGTGCTTTCCTATCTATGTATGAATGGTATACCGTCTCCTACTATAGGCAACCGCTGTCGCGTTTCCTGGCATCGCACCTTCTCATCTTGCTTCAAGTCACGTTCTTCTCCCAGTCGCTCGCCTAGTTATTCTGTTAACCCTCTGAACCCCGCCTATAACTATTCCTACCAACACAGACCTCTCTCTCTTTCTCTCTTCATCCACACCTCTTGCAACATCCAACCCTCTGCACCATTTCTTCACCCTCATTTGTCTACCACAACGCTTCTCTCATTTCTCAATTAATCTGCTAACCAATTTCCATCGCGACAGTATCGTCGCGACTAGCTAAGTCGAAGAGACGCAGTACTGAATTCCAATTGTCTATCTATCCATTACGACTGTCACCATGCCGCCATCTGTCGGCAAGACCAAAACCAATTTCAAGACCTATGACGCCGCAACGCGTCTCCTAGCGGCCGTCATAGCGACGAACCCAGGCCTCAAACTAGACTTTGCCGGTAAGCTCGCGCACATTTCCTTGCGTCCCCTCTCAAGGTCTTGTATCTCTTTTCTTTTTCTCGAGTTCTCTCTCAGCCGTTATCTTCTTCATCGTCGTCGCATGTCTCTGTAAACCAAAACCAAACGCGAGAAAACCAAATGACAATGCGTATCTCTGACTCGATGATTCTCTTTCCCCCGGGGCTATAGAA
Source organism: Xylariaceae sp. X167 (assembly GCA_028637775.1). Classification (NCBI taxonomy): domain Eukaryota; kingdom Fungi; phylum Ascomycota; class Sordariomycetes; order Xylariales; family Xylariaceae; species Xylariaceae sp. X167. Next base: position 161,973 of record JAJFDK010000027.1, on the reverse strand, counting down.
CTCGCAGCGCATGTTGGCGGTGGTGCCACCAAGGCCGCGATCGATCATCGTCTGCGACCCACGAAGCAGCTTGCCAAGATGCAGGCTACTTATGTGCGCATGGGGAAGGATCCTGGAGAACTGCCCGCCGATAAAGGAGGTAGTACTATCTTCTCCTTTACTTCATCTGCCCGTCTTGTTCTGTTTTGTCTTGTTTTGTCTAATCATTTTGATTTCACTCTTGCGCTACCTCGTGGCCATGTACTGTTTCTTCATTGCGCATTGTTCTTATTCTTGGGACTCTGGCAAGTGTCGGGTTGGAAAGGAGACCGATCATCGTTTATCTCCTCACCTCAACCGTTATCCCCCTCACTCATCCACACACTCTCTCTTTACTCAAATCCCATCCTTTACCACCAAGAAACGTGTTAACAACCATCTCAGAAATCCAGAAATGTTTCGGTGAGTCGACCCCTGGCGGCCTCGAATGGCAGTTCAGGGACATAAAGGCCCTGGCCAAGGCGCAGAAAGCCGCTGTTCGTAACGGCGAGAGTCCAGCAGGCCTCCAAATATCAAGTACCCCATCTACCACTCGTGTTCGCGCCTCCGCCACGACACCCTCTTCCCGTGCCCGGGGCTCTGCCACCACCACCCCCGCGAACCGGAAGCGCAAGGCCTCCGCTTCCACGCCCTACATTAAGGACGACGACGACGACGTTATAGGAGAGAGCATCGCCTTGAGCGACTCCGACTCGGACCTCGTCCCCATTACTCCCAGCAAGCCACCCACAGGGAAGAAGGCGCGCGGCCCCGCCAAGCGCGACCTCTTCAGCAACGCACCCGGCGGCCCAATCTTTGGCGGGATTCCGACTAACGAGTCGGAATTCCCGTTTGCACCGATGACTACGGCCCCGCCGCCCGGTAGCACCCCGTTGGCTGCGGACGCAGTTGCCGACTCGATGGCGGTCCGATTTATCAAGGAAGACCCCTTCGTCGGCGCGTCTGCTAGCATGGATGGTGGTAGTTTTGGTGACGATGTCGACTACATGGATGGCGAGGTGTAGAACTGCCGCCGTCCATCTCCACTTCTGGTCCTTCGACGATGTCTCTTTTCCCGTTGACATCGTCGTAACTACCACCATTCATGCTATGCACACCGTCCTTTGTGTTGCCTCGTTTGTGGTTTTTGCTTGCTGGTTTGGGTTGATGTTGGGTTCCTTGTTTTTTCTCGGTTGTGGATCTGGTGGGAGTAAGACATCACAACAGTTCACGTCTTACTCCCTAACCCCCGCAAGGGGTCTCCGGGTCCGCGATCGCAGTCATTTTCCCCGTTTGTTCGTCAGTCCCCGCGAAAAAAACGGCTCTTTTTTGATTGCGGTTGATCTGGCGGGAGTAAGACCTCACGACACTTCAGTCTTACTCCCCAACCCGCACAAGGGGTTCAGATCCGCAACCACGTTATTTCCTCAGCACACTGATTTCATCTATTCATTGATTTCACCTTCACAAAAAGCATCCAAAAAATAATTAAACCCCGAAAATCAGATCGAGATGGATGAAACACCGAAAATCAGATCAAAATGGAATATGGCACGGATTGAAAAATGCACGGAATTCTACGGACAAAAGGCGAAATTTGAAAAGGGCGCAGAAAGGGCATATATTCTACAAGTCGATGTACGCACACACTAATGTAGTGGACCCAAGGAGGGTTCTCAATGTTATCGGTCTCAGAGATGTGGTTTCGAGGCCTGCTATTATCTGTCATCTGTGATTGACTATGTCAATCACCTCTCATCACTACCGCCATCCCCTTACACCTCTTTATATCCACTCGAAAGACAGAAAGACAGACAGATAGCAGAAGCCTTACTGGTGAAAAAGTGAATTAAGTCACCCTCATTAATCATTCTATTCGTTGCAATGCTGTGAATTGTGATTTGTTTCCATAATGGTTGGCGTTGCCATTGTAGTCTTATCATGCTAGAGGATCATCTTTCATTCTGCCTCGTGGTCTCCATCACTAGGGTAGTCAACTCATGGTCTCTCATGATATCCGCTTGGAAGACAGGAAGACAACAGAGGCCTTACTTTTTTGTGATTGGTATTGTTTTCGTAGATTTATCACGATGGAGGATCTTCTTTCTTTCTGCCTCGCAATCTCCATCACTGAGGTACAGTAGGTCCGTCTCTTTGCGCCTCACATGGCCTCTACCCATTCTCTCACGCACAATATGCATACGATACACACACCGAGAGATGAACGAGGTATACGCAAGAACAGCAAGAAGTAAATCTCGTTACTCAAATTCTGTTCAACGTACAGGAACATACCACCAACTCACCCCCATCTTGGCATCGATCTTTTCTTATCCATCCCCCCCCTGTTTCATTCCTACACAGGGAAATCTAACACCCAACCCTTTATTTCTCCGCAAGTAAATTCCACAGGCCATCTCTATCCATAAAGTCGTGATGTATGATGTTGACAAGCCAGCAATCGGCCCGCGTCGCCTCTAGTAACTTTTCGCTCTCCGATCCCTTGCCGTAGACCTTGGCCCACTCGCTGAAGATGCCAAAGGCCTCCTCCGCCCATGCGCGGAAACTGACCTCTTCGATGATTGTGGGTGTCACGATCTCCTTGCCCGGGAACACACCCCATGTGACAGCGTTGGTGCCAGACTCCGCTGAGCTGTATTCGTTATCACCAGATTCCGTAGTCCTGGGGGCACCGACTCCACCGGACATATCGGAAGACACGAAATCGCCCTTTGCGTTCGCAGCGTAGTATGTCACCGAGTCGTTAAGGCCCTTTAGCTTGGCATGTAGGTTTCCCCATGCAGAGGCTGAAATGAAGAACTCAACGAATGCCTTCTGGAAAACAAAACCAAAACGAGGACCCCAACCGAACGTCGGATCCTCCGAACGCAATCCGTTGACGGCGGGCTGCGAGGCCACGGTCCACAGTCCGCGTTGATTAAGCTGAATTAGTTGCTCTGTGATAATTCCCGTCTCCTCTTGGACCTCTTCTTCGCTCCATGGAATCGCAGCGAGTTCTCCCTTCAGATGGCGTACAAACAAGGTGTTGATATCTTCGACGTTCTTAGGATGGCCCCAAAGAGATACGGCTTGTGCTTGTGTTACGTGGAGAGTAGGTCCGTATCCATCGATTTCACCATAGGCAGGAGATCGTGCATCACCCCAACGACCGTTGGGGAAGTCATCCCATGTGGCTTCACGGCCAAGAACACCTTCTCCTTCGGATATAGCAAGAGTGTTGGCGCGGGTGTTGATAGGACCGGCTTTGATTCCAGCATCTGCCTGCGATGCCTCGTATTCGGGGATAGAGAGCGTGTGTTCAGATACGATGACTCGGTTTCGTGGCTCTGAACCGACAGTAGACTGTCTTCGTGATCGATTCGTTTCCAGATGGAATGCCGAAGTGCCATTAATGCTCAGGCTAGGTATGTTCGGCAACGGTCCATCATCTACGGCGGCAGTCTCGTCAAAAGTACTAGGAATCAGATTCGTGCGTTCGAGGATGAAAGAGATAGCTTTCTCCAGATTCAGTGTGTAGAAATGGAATCCCTTGGGACCAGGTGTCCGGCTCTTGATTTCTTTGATTTGTTCAATGATCTCGCACAGAATATCAACACCAACACTCTTCACCTTCTCGTCGTCCTTTCTAACGGCATCCAATCGGGTCATTAAGGCATCAGGAATCTTGGCGTGACTTAGTTTGGTCGTCCGTTTAATCATCTGGTAGCTCTGAATAGGCATGAGGCCGGGAAGAATAGGTATCGTCTTAAAAGCGCCGCTGGGGTGCTCTCTTAAAGTCCGTTCGAACTTCTCATAAGCCTCCATATCAAAGAAGAGCTGGGTCATGATGAAATCGGCTCCAGCAAGGGTCTTCTCAACCAGGTAAGGGAGATCGTGCTCCAAGCTTTGGCCAAGGGGGTGACTCTCATCCGCATGTCCCTCGGGGTAGGCGGCAACACCAATGCAGAAATAATCACCGTATTTGTTTCTGATGTACTTGACCAGGTCGATGGCCCATACGAAGCCCTCGTCAATAGCGTTCTCGGGATCTTCGTTGGCATCCTGGTACTCGGCAGCTCGAGGAGGATCGCCTCTCAAGGCCAAAATATTCCGGATACCTAGAACCTTGGCGTCTTCCAGGGCATTGTCGATCATCTTGCGACTCATGTTGGTGCATGTGAGATGCAAGCAAGTTGTGAGGTTGAGTTCTCTCTGGCAGATCTCAGCCAGCTCGATAGACTTGGTGTGGGTAGAACCACCAGCACCCCAGGTGACGTTCACGAAGAGAGGTCGCAGAGCGCGCGCCATTCGATCGAGACGGTCGCGTAGATTGGAGAAACCCATGGCCGTCTTTGGCGGGAAGAACTCGAGCGAGAAATAGGTCGAGTCAGCCGGCAAAGCGGCGATCTTGTCTGTGATCTTCTCCATGGCGGGCAACTGCACGAAGAGAATCGAATTATTTGGCGTGAAGACAACAGGTGCAGATGCAATGGACACGGGCGCAAATGAAGGACCGTGGGAATTGCTTCAAAGTGGCGGTTCTGTGAAGCGAAAGTCGTCGCTTGCTGGTGTTTGCGGATGCGCCTGTTGTTGAAGAGAGACGCGTGAAGTTTGCTGAATTGGGTCTTGCTCGACTCCTAAGATTTGTCAAGTTCTAGGAAACCTCGCTGTGTCTTTCCCAGAGAGAGAGAGCTGTCCGTGAACCAGTCGAGGCCGCTCTCACTAAAGAAGGTACCCGCATTAATCCGTGGTTTATCAAGTCAGCATTCATCCATCTGGGTGTGGGGGAGCAGAAAACGTCACCGGCCTCTAGCCACGGGTCTAGCCACCGATCGAGCCACAATTCTATCGGCATTGTCTTAGAATTACGTAAGGGAAGAGTGCACCTGCCCGCCGTCCGGACTAGTAATCGGGAGACTTTCTGAGGTTGACATGGTCACGCCGAATTACTACGTGTCTTTGAAGCTGAGCATCACCTTCACTCACTATTCATGTATACCTATTTCGATGTACGAACTGTCAAATGTAAGGCCGTTGGGTCTAAGCCGTTCCCCTGGTTTTTCGATTAGTATTCGATAGTGAATTCCGTGCTAGTTTCTGGGGTTGTTAATGCGAGAAGCCTGGCGCATCTGTCTCTCCTTATGGACACATCGTCCACATTGCCGACGCTTCGAATTGAGATGCCAGAACCACCAGTACGAATCAAGAGCACCGAACTCCGATTAGGGAATACCTACGTGATTGAAGTTCATCTCCTACGGCTTATCAGTCGCCCATTCAAACACGCCCGGAATCATGATGCGCCATTAATCCCACTCTACCTATTTATAGCGTGTAAGGGCACCCACTAGCTTCGGAGCTCGGGGTCCACGCTGGCGGAGAGCTGCCAACCTACATATGGAATACCTACCTATCGGTAGATGATGCCTACTGTGTGTGGACTTTGGGGTCGCTAATACGCACTGAGGATAGCGACGCGATCATCCGTCAGCTGAATGTTCATCATGGGGTCTCGACTAGGCATCTACATATGCGTGTTCTTGCATACGGCATAGGTATGGCAGCTTTCACCAACAGCTTGGAAAGAGTCCGGGGTCGTCTTTGAAAGTCCGGGATTCGCTTCAGACGCCGATTCCGTAAGCTCGGAGAAGTCAAGGCTTGGCTCAGATACATCACCATACCGGTATGCACAGCTTACAGATTACAGTAAGGGAATTATATTCCATTCCAAGAGCAACGGATATATATATCTGACAAGTGGTCGCCAATTGGATCTGTGTTGTGATTCTTCTTGCGGCTCTCCCAAGTTCCGAGCGGATAGACTGTGCCTATCAGCATTAGCGTACGCTGCGGGTACACATGCAAGATAAAGACGGAGTGCATACGACGGGCACTTTTGTCCCTCTCACGCCGGCCCGGAAGAGAAAGAGATCGTCGACCCGGAACCGGGCTGTTTAAGTCCGGCGAACAGGCCGATTGAAGGAGATAAGTTGTGACACTTCAGAGATCGACAATATGTACGAAGCAGGTATTCCGTTGTGCTGTTCAGCGAATCGGAGTGTCGCCGAGCCTGGACCCAACAACAAAACGGTCGGCCGTGATCGCGTTTGGAAATGCTACGGCACTTGACCGCAACCAGCATGGATTAACGACGCCCCGGTTTTCGGCGCATCAGTTCGGATACGGCAATACTCCGTCCATACATACTTCGTATATATATCTTGTGAGCTGGGACGACGCTCAATGCAAATATCGTCGACGATATCACCATGATGGCGTGCAGTGTCTTACCAGCACTGCTATTGTCGCACGGCATCTCAGCTCTTGAAGCTCATGGTGAGTGGCTTTTATATAAGCAGGAGACTCGACTCGACGATTTGTGTCTCGGAGGGGTCAAGCGAAGTCAGGATTCGCATCTGTGTCTCAATGAAGTTATCAACCGTGGGCTTCAGTCTTCTTTTGAAAGACTCTGAAACGCCCCTTTCTCAGACCGACTTGGAGGACAGCTGTCATCTGATGAGTAAACATGATGAGCTCCGAGCAGCGGGCATCAACTTTAAAGAGAGGACATGCATTGATCATTGAGCATTGAGTTGTTTGCATAACATCAACACAAGTAACAACACAACTCAACACACACAATGCCTGCAAAGTCTATCCGGCAACGACAGTCCAAGACTCCACGTCGATATGGCTTACAAGTGACCGTCTGATTACGGATTACCAAGCAAGTCGTATCGATGATGGAGTTCTCGAACTTTTCGTCTCCACAAGTCTATAATACACTAGGTTAGTCTGTTCGGAGAGATAGTCCCGCGGGTAGACTCGCTGGTATAAGACCGTTGAATAATGTAAACCGTATTATCTTCCACCTTCTTCCTGACTCTTGTTTCGCATCTCTCGCCACCATCAACCTCTCTACCTCCTCGTTGCAGAGTAGAAGATAGTATCCGTATGCATATTGCCCCTATTTTGATAACCTTAGTAAGAACATCTACTGACATTGTATAGAGAGGCAAGATGGACGGCCTAACCGAATCCCTCGCCGAAATGGCGAAGCCCGTGGCTCTTGATATGAGCCACCATTACTCGGATCTCACCAAAGCGCGCAAAGCCAGTCCCGTCAAGATGTTCTACAAGTACTTTACCATCCCAGGCATCGGGAACTTCGCCGGTGGTTCGTAATAACAACAACAAATTGCAATGAGTAATATCCGCGCTCACCGTCTACTTTCCATCCAGGTCTGCCCAACGCCCAGTTCTTCCCCTTCGACACCCTCGAGGCCCAGACTGCGCACCCGACCCGCTTCACCCCTACGCCGAACCGGCCTGGAGCCAGCTCTCCGGAGGACATTGAAAAGGAAGCTTCGCACATGGTCGTCCCACACGAGGTCAAGGCCAGCGATCCGGAGAAGCAGCTCGATCTCACCACCGCCCTCCAGTACGGCCAGGCCGTCGGATATCCACCCCTGCTCTCCTACATCCGCCAGTTCACTCGCGAATGTCTGCATCCCAACGTCCCCTACCGAGGCGGACCGGAGGTCGTTCTTACCGTTGGATCCACGGATGGTATGTCTAAGACGCTCGAGGTATTCACGAACATTTGGGTCGAGGGCAAGAACGATATCCGCGAGCGCCCCGGTATGTTGTCCGAGGTGTTCATGTACGGAAATGTCCTCAACCAGGCCACCCCGAGGGGTATCCAGGTGATTCCTGTTGAGATCGACAGCGAGGGTATGTTGGCTTATGGACCTGGCGGTTTGGAGGATGTCTTGGCGAACTGGGACCCTTCGAAGGGAAAGAGACCCCATCTGATCTACACCGTCACGTAAGTCTTTCGACATCAGCTTGTGCAAGCGCATCGATCATTAACATAAACCAGAATGGGCCACAACCCAACCAGCGGCGTCCTCTCTCTCGAGCGCCGTCAAGCAATTTACAAGATCTGCTGCAAATACGACGTAATCATCATCGAGGACGACCCCTATTGGTACTTGCAATTCCCCTCTGCGGAGGTCGAAGAAGCCAAAGCGCGCAACCAGCCCATCCCTTCCATGCGCATCGCCAACACCCTACCCAAGAAGTCCGGCCACCCCTTCCTTGATTCCTTGGTCCCCTCCTTCCTCAACATCGACGTCGAAGGCCGCGTCGTCCGTCTTGACACCTTCTCCAAGACCGTCGCCCCAGGCTGCCGTCTCGGTTGGCTAACCGCCACCCCGGCAATCTGCGAGCGCATCGTGCGCAGCAGCGAATCCGGCACCCAGCAACCCTCCGGCTTCGTACAGTCCATGATCGCCGAGACGATCATGGGTCCCCAGCCCGAAGCCATCGCGGCCTTCAACTCCCGCTCGCGCCGCGAACGCGCGGTCTTTACGGGCTGGAAGACAGACGGCTGGGTGCGCTGGCTCGCAGGCCTCCGGGGCGAATACGAGCGGCGTATGAACGCCATGTGCACGATCCTCGAAGAGCACGCGTTCCAGCTCAAACAATCGACGCCTGTGCGCGGCGACATCGACGCCGAGTGGGGCGTGATCACAAAGACGCGGATCTACGACTTCGACTGGCCGCGCGGCGGCATGTTCCTGTGGCTGCGCATCCACCTCGAACAACACCCGCTCTTCGGCGTGAAGGGCACAAGGGGCAATATCATTAGTGGACCCGCGCTATCCGCTGCTATGATGATCTTCCTTACGCACAAGCCTTTCTTGGTTCTCGTTGCGCCGGGAACTATGTTTAGTACTACGCCGCGGATCGCGGCGGAGCGGGGTTGGATGTTTTTCAGACTCTGCTTTGCCGCCGAGACGGAGGAGAAGAATTCGGAGTGTTCGCGACGCTTTGGCGAGGGTGTGCAGAGATTCTTCCGGATTAAGCAGGTTGCGCTTATTGAGGCGTTGCTTGATGAGATGGCTGCGGATCGGGTGGAGGCGTTTCAGGAGGCAGCGTTGGGCGAGGGTGGATGGTTGGGATGCTAGATGATGTGTGTATAAAGAAGGAGAAAGAAAGAACCTGCTGAGAAGTATGTATATAAGAGCAGGGACCGGATAGTCCTGTTATGATGTTATGAGATTTGGGTTGTTCGTTGTTTATAGAGTACATATATATATACATTTTCATTACTCGCGGTCGAGGTCTTGCTCGTAAGTTATGGTGCCGGGCTATGCGATTCATGCTGAGCTGATGGGAAAGACGGGACGTTGATAGTTTCCTGGTGCCTACGGTCATCATTGATTATCTCCTTCTCAGTTGCGATTCCTCTCATGATACCCCTGAAGTTGGCTGACCAAAACACAAACAGATTCATGGTCTGATGACGAGCGTGAAGTAAGCCAAGAGATTATCAATATATCCCTCAGGTCAAGAGAACGAGGGAGTATGTGTCGATTCCCCTTTTCTTTGCTTGAGGACGGCTGTATACAACAGGGCGATCTGACATGGTCTTGCTCCTGGTCGAAATAGTAGGTATGTAAGTGATCTTGTCGACAATGTCTCGACTTGCGGATATATCATTATTCTGCGTCGCAATGGCGTTCAAGGTGCTACATGCAGAATCATCGAGTGCAAGCTGAACCCCTCGCTATTTTTGCAGAACAACTACTCAAGTCAACTGATTATATTCTTACAACCATTTCTTGCGGGAATTTACATTCTCGACACACGGTACATCACGAAACACTGCACATTTGCTATCAAAGTTGGGAACAAGATATAGAACAAGTTACGAACGGTGGACTGTTCATATAAATGACAATTCCATTGATTCATGAGACCCTACGAACCCATTACGCCCATGACAATCGCAACCGATGTTAATTTCTTATCCCGTTTTAACCCACAATAGACGAGCTGCTCACCAAGCTGGTCCGCTTAATCCTCCTTCAGGATGCTCAAGAAAGCACCAGGGGTCTTAGGGGGCTTGGCAGCCTCCTTCTTCTGCTGACCCAAGCTGTTCTTGACGAAAGTCGAGTGGTAAGGGTTGAAGCGGAGCATGACCTGCTTGTTGCGAAGAGGGTTCTTCTGGACACCAGCACGCTTGGTGAGGGAGCTGCCCTTGGGAGCGCGGAGGACGCTCTGGATTTCAGAGCTGTTGATGAGACGGCCGAGGTCGGCCTGAGCAACAACGTTGGAGGGAAGGAGGAAGTCCTTCTTGAGCTCGGAGGGGGTGGTGGTGGTGCCGTAGATGGTGTCGAGGGCCTTGAAAGCGGCAGAGGTCCAGACGATGAAGCGGCCAAGGTGACCACCGGGGGCGAGCTGGAGGAGGTTGAGAGCGAAGACAGAGCAAGTCTCAACACCAGGCAAGTTGCGGGTGCCCTTGACGAGCTCAGTGCCGTCAACCTCAGGGTTGTAGATGACCAGAGGTCCACGTCTCTGGCGGTGGCGGCGGCCACGGAGCTTGCCCTTACCAGCGCGGAGCTTCTTGGACTTCTTAGCCTTGATGATGTCGGCAGAGGCACCAACGGCAGAGAGGATGGAGAAAGCGTTAGCGGTCTTGGCGGCAGCGGCACCCTCGAAGACGGCGGAGTCGACGACTAGGGGAACCTCGGGGACGTTGGAGATCTGGTGACCACGGGCAAGGAGGAGAGGGGCAACAGCCGAGGCGGCAACGGCAGAGGCAGTAGCGAAGCGCCTGTTTATTGTTGTTAGCGCTACAAGTGCAACAGCGAGGGTTCTCTCGGATTGTCACTTACTTCTGGCCCTGGTTGATCTTGATGTGCCACTTGCGCCAGATCTTGGTGGGGGCGAACATGCGACCGGAACGGCACATGTTACCGAAGGCGGCCTGACCGGCACGGTGAGTACCACCACCGGAGACACGGGGGATACGGGCAACAGCGCGACCTGGTGAATGTCAGCAGCAAGACTCTCAATACTGCCGCATCTCGGCATCTTCCAATCGTTCCCCAAGCCATTGCACATCCATCCATCCCTCCTCCTCCTCTTATGCGGCTTTGGGGACTTTTCGGATCCAAGCTAGGTGATAGGTGATATCGGGGTGACTAACCAGTTCCCCAAGACTCAGCAGAGGTCTGGTGACCGGCCTTCTCGCTCACAGCGTAAGGCTGGCGCTTGTTCTTGGCCATACCGGTATGGACCTGCTGGACAATATCGGGACGGATGGGAGAAGCGAAAACGGCGGGGATGGGGTGGGTAGCTCCCGAGGGAGTACCATCTTTGCCGATAATGGTGACAGTCGGTCTGGAGGCCATCTTGACAGTCGCTGGGCTATATGCAGAGTCGATGTTAATACTGATTGAAGATCGCAAGTGGCCGGGTCGGTGGGATGGCGAGCAAGAAGACCTACCTCGACTTGTTGGTGTGGATGGTCTGGACAAGAATTCCGGTGGTGATAATTTCCAGGTCAAAAATTGCAAGCAGCGGGCCCCAAATTAATTTTCTTTGTGGGAGTGGAGGGCTAATCGATTCGTTTGCACTACTATGGCCAGCTGCTGCCGGTCCGCATTTGAGTGGCGCCCATTCTGGTACAGCCGCAAGTCACCAGCACAGTGCTTAAGAGAGGCCCACCCACTTGCATGTAGCCAATGAGGAGCGTACATGTGCGAATGGACGGGGAGGTACGGATTAGACGTGCCTGGATACGGAATTCAACGAAGAACGGAGTAAGCGCAGTTTCAAGCGCATCGGTACAGTTTGACTGCCGGTGTCAATACGGCAGGTGCCGAAGGTTACGTAGCTTAATCGTCGGTAAGGCGTAGACGTCGGTCTGTTATGTTCTACTCGTACCTAAGGTTGCATGTTTCCTACGCTCATGCTCTTCGGAACGGAATTCAGGCGTTAGGTATTAGCTGCCTACGGAATACCTAGATATATCGTGGAAAGGCTCTACCGGCAGTTTCTGCCCAAGGGAAGCACTAAAACAAGGCTAAGCATCTGATTTGTTGGGCCACGTATTCTGCATAGGGGGCGTTTAGACCCATGATTGATTTCAGTATGGTTTTATGGAATGTATCTACCATTTACCATAATCGCCTTCACACAAACACGCCGGAGCAAAGGCGCAGTTCATCGTTAAGCTAGTGCACTCGTAGTCATAATCCGTCCAAAACAGCCGTCGCCCAAAAACACACCATGGAGGTGAGCGGCTCGACAGCGTCGGTGCTGTATGCTGGAGTGCGCTTAGAAACCGTGGACTTTGATCTTCTTGGGGTCGAGCTCCAAGCCGTCCTTGGCCACGAGAAATTCTTCTGCGCAGTGGGTTAGCAACCTGGCGATGGTCACGACGGGGCATGTCCTGTCGACGAGAGAAGAGGGCACGTACGCATAACCTTGCGCTGATCACCCTGGAGTTGGATAACCTCGCCCATGTTACTGTCCATTACAACAGTGCCATTGCAAGCGAACTTCTTCTTGATGACAGTGAGAATCTTCTTGCGGTCAAACTTGTGAGGCAATCCCTGGACGGTGGTCAAGGTCTTGCGGCCGTTGCGCTCTGTTCTGCGGTCAGCTGCACGGCCCCAGGACGGCGACAGATGTGTTCAACAATGGCCAGCAGGGAACACTAACGTTGGATTCGAATGTGGACGTAATCCTCTTGCTGACTCTTCACTTGGCTCGTGTCTTCGTCTGCTTCGGCATCATGGAAGGGATCTGGCGCGCGGATTAGCGGGGCTGGAAAGAGGGCATGCAGTCGAGGCTAGACATACCGTAGGACTTAAGGTTCTCGATGGACATCTATAAAGGCGGTTGAGAAACTCAGAAGATACTGATATTAAGTGAAGATGGCTGCCTGCTAAGTGGGATGTTCTGTTGGGGAATCGGAGCAGTTACTTTGGTCTGGCGGGATGGTGGTGGTTATTACGGCAGTTGATAGTTGAGTTGAAGGTGTCTGGGCTGACTGGCGTTGAATGGCAAAGGGTGGGGTTGGATCTCGATAAAAGCAGGCTCCGCCGCAGGCGCCCTGAGGTCATTCATTTAGCAAGCTGCCCGAGGTTTATCCGGCCGCAAAGTTATGCACAGCGGGCAGGCACCGTCCACGGAAGAGGTACCTCCGGCACTGTATTTAGGTACCGGAGTACCTATCTGCCCCTCCCTCGCTGCCAGAATGTCTTTGAGAATGAACAAGAAGAACGTGTCTCAGATAACAGCAAAAAGGGTAGGTACGTTGAAGTAAAATGCCACTTGATAATAAGCGCCGAGCGCCTAGATGGACATAGCTACAGACATTAATAAAGGAGAATGTTTTTTTTTTATTCAGTAGGTATGTAAACGTACGAACATTCGCATCGCATCCCCAAGCTCTGCTACGGGATCCATGGATGTTTGGTACATAGACCCACTGTGCAGTCCGCCTACCATCAATCCATCCGAATTGGTGTAGTGGCTAACATTTGACGCTCTCATCGTCTTCTGACAATGGAAGCACCGTCAAGCCCGGGGTTCGATTCCCCGATTCGGAGACATTCGGTTTCTTTTTTGCTAGTTTTTCTTCCACTTTCCTTTTTCGCTTTTCATTATTGATCTTGACTTCACTTCAATGTTGTCTTACAGCGATTTTGACGTGAGGACTTTTGTTTTTTCTTTACCTGGATAGGTCCTCTTGGTACGGACTATTGATGACCTTCGAGAACTCAACACTTGTCGAATGGATCGGTCAGATCAATTCTATTTGAGACTCCCATTCATATCGAATATGACACGGCTACTATTATCAGTCTGTTCTGCCTGCCCGCCCGCCCTGTGCCGGATGAGCTGAACATACTCATAATGAAAGTGTCAAGCGAATGATCGGGTGTCCTCCAAGTCTCGAACACGGAGCTCGTATGTTCGTGAAATCGGCAGACTCCGTCAGACTGGCTGAGAATCCGCCTGACCTGGGTTGGCACCTTCATATCAGGTGACAGACCCCATTGTTTGTGTTTTCGCGAATGCATCCTCTAGATCAATCTAGGCTGACATTCTCGATGCTCATCTTTGCATGCATTATTCCGTACAGAATCGCTGAGTGGCCAGCATCGAAGCCGTCTGCTTACCTACAGTCAAGAGTGGTAACGTTGCCAACGGTTCGACTGAGGTTACAGTATTGATACGCTCTGCATTCGAATAGTCACCGGCGGCCTAGGCCGAAACTTGGCACAAAATCTCGCCTGACTCTTCGTGAATACTACTATTACTCATAAGCAGGCTGTCGACTGCTGACAGCAGGAGGAAATAGGAAATGTATAGGTGCCTGCTTGAAGATTTCCTCGGCTGGATATGGGTCTCCCGATTTGCTCTTCAGACTGATTCCCAGTCATTAACACGCAAATACCTATAGTCGGGTACATTGTATCCCGAGCAATGCATCGCATGCTACCACTAACGTTGTTCAGATTGTTCAGACTGCGGCTTTCCACCCGAGTTCACCCCGTACGATGATACACGACACCACTCGTAGTATTCTCGAGGCAGGCTTTGTTCCGTGGTTCGTGGCTAAGTCCCTAGCTGCGCTATGAATGTGTCACAGCATCTCTGTCTCAAACGAGAACAATCCGTACGTGGGAATCAGGCAAGATGTTCGTGTCTTTACCGGAGCTCATGACATCAGCTGCATGGATTGCACTTCGAAGACGGCAACACCTGCGAGACTAGCATGCTGCCGGTGTGTATCTCAAGAGATTGAAGTCTCACATGTGCTTACCGCTCATTGTTCGTCGCTATTGATCCCGTCGAGAGTCCAGGGATCTACTCTGAATGTGTATCCTGCCCTGAGAAAAACACATGTCCCGTCACAGTTGGTACAAGTACTACTGAACGAGTGCACGAGCTGAAAAGCTGCCCAGGATTGTTGACCACAGACAAGGATTACTTTCTCGTCATCTGACTGATTTGGCAGCCTACCGACGAGTAATCGATCCAGTCATATCCAGGTACCGTTCTTCAACGTCAGATCGAGCCTCCCAGATCGCATTCGGCCAGGTCCCTTTTCTTGTCACTTTGCGGTTGAACCATTGAGCAACGCCATGCAGCTCATCTGCACGCCTCACTTTCTGCGCGCCCGACTAGCGAGACGGTTGGGATCGTACGGTGATCATAACATGTTACGGATAATGGGTAAGGGAAATCTCATTCCTTCTACACATCTACTAAAATAGCTGTTGCTATCAATGATTGTTTCCTACATGTATGTGCAGGTATCCAACTTATGTATCGACCAAGTCTTCACGATGTGAACCTCAGAACGCCCAAATAAGGATCGTCAAGATCACACCCAGCATCACATCAACACTGCATCGGTACTCACATTACCGCCCGCTGCTGAATGAACCGTACAAAGAAAGTACATGTACATTCGGAATATCTACTACCACGTATTACAAGATGTAACTCCCAACCCACCGTCTTGTCTCGGTCTCCTGCCCCCATTGTTTGGCTTGCATTAGACTATCTATTGTAGCCGTACATGTCATGTCTGCGGCTGGAACCAGAGATTCAGTCCTGTCGTATGAACCTCGTATTTTCATCTCCGCCGGGTTATTGCCCTTCGGCACCCAAGCAGGGCAACCCCAGGGGCGATAGGGCCGACCCGAGCTGATGTTTCTTCCCGATCCCAACTTGTCAAAATGGTGGTTGCCGGTTTAGACGAGCGTATGGGTACGGCATGATAGTTCCGTGTGCAGGCCTTCATAAATGAATACAAGCCCTTTGTTATTCGCGATGGCTTGTTTTTTTATACAGCCGTATCTTTTGACCCGGTACGACTGGGCATGGTAGGCATATGTATGGCTGTCTTTCACTTACAATACCATAGCTCTAAGTGATACTATTGCTCTCTGGCTACCCATTGAGAAAGCTTCACCATGCGGTGGAATACGCATTTCTTGTCAGCGATGCTCAGCGTGAGCACGCTGGCAAGCCCAGATCCAACATGGCCGTCTCGCATCGACGAGTTGGAAGAGATCATGTACCAAGTCAAAGGCTACCGCTCTCGCCAGTTCGGCGGAACCGTGATACCATGTTCCAGCGAAGCCGGGGGACCAGGTCGTCACAACGCGGCGGAATGGTTGCGAGCCGCCTTCCACGATATGGCAACTACCACCATCGCCGGTGGCGTACGGCAGGGCGGTTTGGACGGGTCGTTGCAGTTCGAACTGACGAGCTCGGATAATACCGGTCCGGCATTCAACACGACGCTGAAGTTCATGGCGGACTACTACACGAGTAGATCGAGCGTGGCTGATCTCATTGCCCTGGGCGTCTACTACGCCGTGAGGTCATGTGGTGGTCCTGTCGTCCCCATTGCTGGTGGCAGAGTCGATGCCAAAGCCGGTGGTCCTATCGGTGTTCCTCTGCCTCAGAATTCGGCCTTCACGTTCCAGCAGCAATTCTCGCGCATGGGATTCAACCAGACGGAGATGATTCAACTTGTGGCGTGCGGCCATACTATTGGCGGGGCTCACGAGGCCGATTCCCCCTTGATTGTTCCGGCGGGCACCACAGCAGAGGGGGAAGCATCGTTTGATTCTACTGTAGATGTATACGATCACAATGTCGTTACCGAATACCTCTCAGGCAACACGACGAATCCCATGGTCGTGGGGAATTCGATCAAAGCGACGAGGAACTCTGACTTCAAAGTCTTCAACTCGGATGGCAACTCGACAGTGAAAGCCATGGCGGACCCCGCAGCTTATAAGAACACTTGCGCCTCAATATTGCGGAGAATGATCGAGGTCGTTCCTGATGGAGTCGTTCTAACGGAACCTATCCAACCGTACGCAGTCAAACCGGTTGACATGCAACTCACGTTGGACCCTGGGGCTAAAACGATGACACTATCGGGACTGATCCGAGTTCGCACCACTGACTTCGGTTCCGATTCTGCCAAAAGCGTCTCACTGACCTACAAGGACAGAAGCGGAGGCAGCAATTGTGGCGATCAAGGCTGTACGCATACTGCAGACCTCTTGGGTGCTACGCAGGGTTTCGACGACACATTTGTGGTAAGTTTCGACTCCCCACCGATCGAGATCCCTGATGGCCCCTTTACATTGACACATGTCTAGTGGTTCCCAATTAATATCCAAATACCGGCCTCCTCGGGCATCTCCTCTTTCACCTTGACAGTCAACATGGCCAGCGAGACGTCGAAGGTGTATGACAACAACGGAAACTCGTATCCCATGAAAGACGGCATATTTTTGCAAAAGCCACAGAGCTGTCTTCTTGACGGCAAGTTGCAAGTTGTGGCAGCTGTGAGATTTTACCCCTTATTGACAAAGTGACACGATACTGATATTCTGCACCAGGTGCGCAATGATCTCGACTCTCAGGAGGTCAATATGAATGTCTCATACAAGACACGTAACGGGGATCCAAACCGCCCGATTCCCAGCCTCAATAGTGTCTTGGTAGGGTTCTCAAAGGTGTCGTGCATTGGCTACTACACCTTCTACACGGCTACATTCAAAGGTCTGGGAGATCTCGACTATGCTACTAAATTTGACCTGATCAGTGGAAGTGGTGCACGAGACGACTTCAAGGCAGCGAGTGAATTAGGGGCAACCTGTGCCTCATTCGAAATCCCGCCAAATAATGTATGTTCCCGCACGAGCGATCCCGGAGCGCCGGGGGAAACTTCAACAACCATGACTCCGACCGTGACATCGTCGGAAACAGTCACATCTACTTCAGCAGCGGCGACAGCGTACGTGAGGAAGACCGTGGGGGACTATACGCTAGTTGGTTGCAACACGGAGTCAACAACCACAGGAAGTCGTGCTCTATCTGGTGCCAGTTTCGCCTATGATGGGATGACGCTTGAGAGTTGCATGAAGAACTGCACAGGGTACTATTATTGGGGCACAGAGTTTGGACGCGAATGCTACTGTGGCAACAATGTCAACCCGTCCAGCTTGAACACTACACTTTCGGAGTGCAACATGATCTGCTCCGGGGACGAGACGGAGTACTGCGGCGCGGGCGACAGGCTCGAGTTATATGCCACCACAGGCGTGATTCCGACTCCCACCGGCACGCTCGCAATCAAGCCAACCGTGACACCATACGTACGTCTCGGTTGTTACGAGGAAATCCCTGGTCGGGCACTCAGCGGGGCCAGTTTCCCGAGTGACTCCATGACACTTGAGCAATGCGCAACGAAATGCAACGGCTTCACTTATTTTGCCACGGAGTACGGTCGTGAGTGCTACTGCGGTGATTCCATCGGCGTTAAGAGCAACAAGACTGCTGATGAGGGCTGCAATATGGTCTGCGGAGGCGATGAGACTGAGTACTGCGGCGGAAGCGACCGGCTGGAGATGTATCGACTCATCAACCTACCGACGTCAACCTCCATGATTCGCACGCCAACAGTCACCCCAATGAATAAGGCAACTGTCTCCGCTTACACCCTCCAGGGTTGCTGGACCGAGGGGATCAACGGAACGCGTGCCCTCGACGCAACTGCGACCACAGGAAACATCACACTCGAGTCGTGCGCAGAGTACTGCAAGGACTACCACTACTTCGGAACCGAGTTTGGCAGTGAATGCCACTGCGGCAACACTCTCGCCGCATCGAGCAGTCAAACCAATCTGACAGACTGCGATACCCCTTGCTCAGGAGACCCGTCCGAGTTCTGCGGTTCCAGCAACCGGCTGAATGTCTACTACACCAACATTACCGCCGGTCCCACGCAGCCCCTTACGGTCGGTAACTACTCCTGGTACGGTTGTCAGACCGAGATCATGGGCGGCCGTGCTTTGACCGGCAAGTCTTTTGTGAATGAAACCATGTCGCTTGATGTCTGTGCCACATTCTGCACTGGCTTCAGTTATTTTGGGACTGAGTACGGTACGGAATGCTATTGCAGCAACGGGTTCAGTGAGGGTTCCGTCGCGGTACAGAGTAGCGAGTGTGGAATGCCCTGCAGTGGCAACGCGATGCAGCTGTGCGGTTCTGGGAACAGACTGAGCGTCTACAGGTTAGTATCTGCGACGCCGGGAACGACGGAGAAAGCCTCTGGAACTGAAGGTGTCTAGTTCAACCATTGGGGTTTCGGAGGAATTCTGTAGACGATAGAAAATGGTTATGCAGGGGCTCTCGTAATCTGCTTTGGACGTTTGGCTTTTCGAGTTTTACACTGTCGCCTGTTGCCTTCATGATGGATATCTGGAGCATGAGATCTTGGAGAGAAGGACATGCTGATTGTGTCCTGGTCCTCGAATCCAGCACAGATTCATCTTTGTGTACGAAGTAGGCTGACGGTAGGTCTGCTAGTACAGGTATGTACGGATGACGAAATGCTGCAAGATGTAATAGTAACTCAGACGGAATCCCGTCGAACTCATCCGGACTGATCCGGGCTCGTGAAACTCGTCGGCTGATCATGTAATCCGTATCAATACGTGTCTGTCTAATCCGTGCTGGATCACGACCTCCCCAAGAGAATACGAGACGTCGACGAAACCTGACTTTAGGAACAAGGTTTCGCGTCCACGACAGAATCTCGTTAGCCCAAGCAGTACTCATCTCTGGCTGTTGGAATAATAAATAAAGGTCATAGTGATGTAATCTGTACACCGCACCGCGTTCGCCTTCACGTCTCCATTCGTCGGGAGCTGTACGGCGTTTGCCCTGGTGAGTCGACGGGTGCCTATTACGGGTCCGTGGCAATCAAGATTCTCTAAAATTAGGAATTAACTTTACTACTGACCGACGGATCTTCATTTGGCTGGGCAAGTTTCTGAGAGAGATGCGTATATCCATATATGGCGCGTTTTCCGCGTGTCGAACGTGTATTTTGCAGGTAATATAAATTCGTATTTCCGGGCTGCCAGAATCCAGGACAGGTACCTGCCTAAGGTATTCCAACGACAGTTATGGAACATTCCTACTGATATCAGACTCCCATCGGTTCGGCTCTTCCCAGTCTCTGAAAGCACAATCGGCGTAATCCGTAATCTGTCCGGTAGGCCGTATTCGTACGATTTCCCGATTGTATTCCGTCGAATACGGTTGGTGATCGATGAGTATCCGTACGATTCGCCCATGAGCTTTTCATGTTCGTTTACTCGCACTTGCACCTAGTGGCACAGTGTGGACACAATACACACGGCTCTCCATACTTGTGCTGGTGGTCTCTCCTTCCAGGCAATGGCATCCTTATCAAAGCCGTTTCTATGTATTGATGAAGAGGACTTTTCTTTTACACAACACACAAACGTCTTCCAAGCCGGCGATTATACCCAACCTGCCTCATCACCCAATAACGCCCAGCTGTTAGTCACCCGCAGAGTTTCGGAAGGTCATCAGCAGTCAGCCCACCACGAATCACGGATTCCCTATCCACTTCCCTCGCCACCCCACTCAAAAAAGCCGACCCCTTCTTTTTGCGCAACGGTTGCGGATCGGTTGAGGATCACTGAGGGACTATTCCAGGACTATTCCTACAGTATTCTGTACAAACACAACAACGGCGAACATTTTGCGGTTTGCGCATAGACATTCGCTTTCGCATCGCATAAAGGTTGATCATTTCGACCAAACTCCTACCGTCCGACGCCCCAGAACGACCCGTTCCTCCACATCTCTGGACATCGACACGACGCCGACTCCACGGATTACTCCCTCCATGCGCGCTCTCAGTCGGTGATCAAATCGAGCACAGGCGGTGGAACGTCGCCCTGCAGTGCTTTCAGGACTGGCAAGTCGTATCTCAGTCATAATCAGCATGTCGACTGGTTTGCCTTGCTCATGCCCTCTGCACAGCCAGGCCTACCATCAGAGACGGGAGTGGGAACTGGTACCTCGGGCATTCATTCTTTGAACCAACCCTGGTCAACCGTATTGCGTGCTTCCACGAAAGTCTATGCGTGTGTGAAATCGGTTTTACGGCTCGGAAGGTCTGACGACATGGTCTGACTTCCCTTCTGCGTTTTTTCTGTTGTGTGCGCCAAATCGCTGACATTTCCCAGCCCAAACTACCGAGCCTGGGTAACGTCCGACCCATGAACACACTCAATCAGAGCACACACGCACGAACACCCTACGGCGCCTCTTTGGCGCAGACTTCGCCCATTACGACCGGGTCGAAGCGTTCAATAGAAGAGAGCAGATCGAGCCCCCTGTTGGTGAAGCGCCGAAAACTCAGCGAGAGCGATTCGAGCCATATTTCTATCATATCCACAATCAATCTGGACACAGATTCAACACCTCGGAAGCGCTCCTCAGTTATTTCACTCACTGATTCTCAGCCTTCTTCGAACGGCGTAAAAGAGTTTCAGGCGGTGCATAAGAAGCTCAAGAAGAAACGACAGCGAAATCGAAAAAGTCGCTGCGATATTAGTGTTTCCATACCCGATGACACACAGGACGAAGTTCAAGTAGTAGAGCCATGGCACCCTGCGCCGGGACCTGACCTCGAAGCTAGTGAAGACGAAGTCAACTTCATTGAACCTCTAAAGGCGACGCCGAATGTTTCGTGTCCACCGAGAGACAAGCAACCAGAGGAACGTCCGCTATCAGAGGTCTCTAAGAACTATGCACCGAAAAAGTCAACAAATCGACTCTCGCAACTGGTGGACGAACAAGTCAAGGATTTGCCCCAAAAAAATCGACGTTTCGAGATTGATTCAAGCCAGGACGATTTGGCTATCAGCCCGGAGGAAGTTGAAGCAACTCGGCCATCTAAGCGACGTAAACAACATCCAAGTCTGTTGGACGAAAACGATATTGGACCGACGAAGTTCAGTAGTCCTGCTGCCGAGCTTCCTGATGCAATGGAGACTAGTCACCGCCGAGGAGGTAGATTAAGGAACGGTATCGACCCAACCACCATAATACCCTACCGTGGCTTACCCATTTTGCGAGGCGTCTGTGGACAAAACTTCTACGAGTCCAATAGCAAGGACAAGGCCGATCCTGATGGCTGTTTTCTGTCTCTTCGCGGAACCCCAGATACGATTTTCCCGGTTGATAACGACGGGAATATCTTAAAGTCCCTTAAAGCTTTCCAGTTCGACATTGATGGTACAAAATGCGTGTATTATCACGACGAATCCCGTCTAGTCTTCATTCTATTTTGGAATGCAAACCTCCGTGCTGGTGGCGGTCCTGAATTCGTCGTCGAATTCGCCTCCCTCGATGCGAAATCTACATTCATGGAATGGGTTAGCTCTTTAATGGGATATCGCTCGACTTTCTCTATAAATCTTTGTCCAGTGTAAGGTTCAATCATTGTTTTTCCCCTTTTTTTGAGATAGACGCTAATATATGGACAGAACTGTACTTCAGGGGAGGATGGAGGAGAACCTGCGACGATCCAAGCGGCTTTTTTCAGCATCTAACACGACCGGAGGTTCAGTCGGTGACGATATTACAGTCATACAACACAATCATCCAAACCGTCGTGTCCAGACAGGACCTTACCCCAAGACTGGACTTGGCGCCCAGTCTAAAGTGAGGGACACAATGAATTCACCATCTATGCCTAATCCTAGCGGTGATAGCATAACCGCCCGCCCGCTGGAGGTTGACCGTCGTAACCTCGCGCAAAGACAAGCACCAACGACCCGTTCCACGTTTGCAGTCGTTTCGCCAGAGCTGTCCGAGTCTGAGCCTGAACCAGAAGGTTGGACCTCCCTCAACCCGGATTGGACAAAGCGTTGGCGGAACTCACTTGTGTATCCTGCCACAGGAAAAGGTCGAGCGATTGTCGACAAGGAAGATATCCAACGCCTTGATGAGGGCCAATTCTTGAATGACAACCTCGTGATTTTCTACCTCCGATATCTGCAACAGAAGCTGGAAGACGACAAACCCGACTTGGCGAAGAGGATCTACTTCCAAAATACGTTCTTCTATGATAAGTTGAAGCCTCAAAGATCCGGTCAAAGTATTAATTATGATAGTGTCAAGGCATGGACCTCCAAGGTAGACCTGTTCTCCAAGGACTTCATCATTGTTCCTATCAATGAGTATACTCATTGGTATGTTGCGATTATCCACAACGCACCAAAGCTTGTCTGTCTTTCCGAACCCTCGAAATCAAAAGACAGTGCCGAGAGTGAGACCATTGAGATATCCGCTAAAGTCAACGCTTCTCCAGAAGCTTCCCGGGGTTCCCCAAAGAACGATGCATCCCTTGACCATACCAACGCTGAATTCAAGGTCATTCCGGAAAAAGAACTCCTCAGCGAAGACTTCAGAAGTTTGTCAATCGACGGCGATGACAAATTAGATGGCAAGCCGGATGGAGGCGACAACGCAGGCGACAAGTCTGATCCGCCCACCGACAAAAACGCACCGGAAGCCCACTTGGCACAGGATTCGAAGGGGCCTGAGGCCGAGGCGGAACATGTCGGGACCGCGTCTAATTCACAGAAAAGCAAAAAGTCGCGCAAGAAGCGAAATTCTAGTCCCCGAAAATATGATCCCGATCAGACAAGGATAATTACGTTGGACTCACTAGGTGCACCGCATTCGCCTGCCTGCAACTACTTGAAGCAATACCTTGCTTCTGAACTTGAAGAGAAGAAGGGGATTCAGTCAGCCTCTTCTGTCAAGAGCACGACGGCAAAGGGCGTTCCTGAGCAGACAAATCATTGTGATTGCGGCTTATTCGTACTCGGATATATCCAACAGTTCCTTATTAGCCCCGACGCCTTCATCAAAAGCATCCTTCAGCGGGACGGCGAGATTCCTTGGAGTCTCAACCCATCCGAGCTTCGAAACGACATAAGAACATTGATATTTGATCTTCAAGAAAAGCAACAGAAGGCCGAGGATGAGGCTCAGGAGAGGAAGTCGAAGGTCCGGCGAAAGAAGCTAGAAGCCAACCAGGAGGCCTCGACTCGAGAAACCCCTTCGGCATTGCAATCTCCACATAGTCCGTCAAATTCGAGACTAGCAACCCAGGACTTCCCCAATGGTGACCAACTCGAAAGCAAAAGTATACCAGTTTCGCCAATCTCCCGACCGGCTGGCTGTTTGGGCAGTACCGCTCTAGATGGCGGAGTAGCGGCCTCGGAACCCCGGTCGGATCCGAAAACGGAACCGCAACTGGCCGTACCTAGTGTGCAGAAGGATGATATAACAGTCGCCGGGCAGGTGAAACTAGACGATAATTCCAGAGTTGACGAAAGTCGAGAGGAGTCGGCGGCGAATCCGAAAGACGTTGCATCACCGCGCAGACCTGAATATCTGGACTATGAAAACGCCCAACCGAAATTCCGTGCAACTCCCACTTCCCCAGTGCAAAAGCGAGGTGCGCTATGTTCTCCCTCTTCCCCGGTGTCAAACCGAGGCGCAAAAGATTCTCCCTCGTCCCCAGCACCAAACCGAGGTACAAACATCTCTCCCTCTTTCGCAGGGCTAAGCCAGGGTGCAAAAGTTTCTCCCTCTTCCCCAGTACAAAAGCGAGGTGCAAAAAGTTATCCGTCTTCTCCAGCCCACAACCCAGGTATACCAAGTTTTCTCTTCTCCCTAGAGCAAAACCGAGGTGCACGATCTTCTCCCTCTACAGGAACAGAAGGCAGTGATGACATTGCCAAAAGATTTCTCCCGCCGCTTCGCTCTGAGACGCCGTCAAGCAGGGGTTCTGGGGGTGCAACTTCACATAACCCCGTTATCATAGACGAGCCAGATAACAGTGGTCCAGACGCGGTGTCTCAAAACAACCAAGAATGCTTACAGAGCCAACCACGGTCAGAGTCTGTTTTCACAATAGAATTACCAATGAACCGTGATCGTCGTGAGTTCCAGGCTTATGAAGACATAACGGAAGACATAACGCCTGGCCGGAGACAAACAGGGGAACGGAGTTCATTTTTTCTCCCTAATCGGCAGGAGGGAGAACGGTTAGCCGGCGCCAGACTGCGTGAGAACAGTCCAAGCGTTGTCATCGATCTGTCCGATGATGACTGAAGCCTTCATTCTCCCCCCTTTCCCTTCCTTACTTTCCTCCACCCACATTCACCTCTTTCTCTGGCTTAATAGATGAGAAGATCCGCCAAGAAAGGTTTGCTACGTAAATGCTAATTAATGGCTATGGAGAATGGGGGTTTATGAATTAGAGTGGAGGGGAAACGCGTTATGACTTGACGAAAAAAACAACGGAACCATAGCTAAGTTAATAGGGGTTAAACATAACAAGGAGTCATGCGGGCGGGTGTCATCCGAAAACGTGGGAAAGGAGCATGTCTTTTTTCTTCCTTTTCTCACGTTTTCTTTTTTTCTTTTCCCCGGTTTATACCCCTGCCTTCTTTGCTCTCTGGCGATACGGGCAACTTAGCACACAGCGGGCGAGAGAAAGGATGAGTTGCTTCTCTGGCTGAATGTATATACGTGGGTGGCGGCATTCGGGAATAAGATGAGATTTTTCGAGTTGACTTTTTCTAACTGGCCGTTGTGATGAGTTGCTCTTGCTATTCGTGATATGTAAGACTTGTGCTAAACTACAAGTATTAGAGCTGACGTTTGCTTATTAGTCGCTAGGAATGAGATTGTGATCGCTAGGTATAGTATCCGTCTCATGATACCCCTTAGGTATGTTCTATGCGCGCAAACTGGCTCGATGATTCTCGCGCAGTGGCACCGTCTCTCCGTATCTTGAGATATCAAGTGTGAGCCTTACCATCGTTCTCCTGAATTTTTCTACGGTGCACAAATAGGAGAAACCTGGAACACTGAGAAGGGAGACGGTCTGCTCAAAAGCATGACGAGATGAGAGTCTACTTGTTCGGACGGATGATTAGAAACTCCAGCAGGTCATCGATCAGACCAGTCAACACAACCCCTATCTCACAACTGAGAGCGAGCAGAGCAAACACGAAACATCAAGCCAACAGCAACATAAAGCAACCGGGTATCAAAATCTCGTCCATTACCACACTTAAATAACTACCACCATACATTCTTACTTCGCCTTCCCATCCTTCTTGAGATCGGGCAACTCAAACGCCTTACTGATACCATTCAACATCTTCTTCCAGAGACCAAAGTCCACGTCCTGGTTCCACGTCAACAGGCCGACCCACGGCTGCACACTGTAGTGCACGTGCAGCGTCACGTCCTCCGTGTTCGCGAGCTTGCCGCTGGGGTGCGTGATCTGGTACTTGGGGCGTTGGTTCTTGAGGGTGAGTTTGCCTCTGTTTCTCGTTAGCATCCTTTTCTCCCATCTCTCCCCTACTTCTTTACCCCTTACTCTCCCACAACTCGAAGGAAACCCCAGGGAAGAAAAACCTACCGGCTAGGATCAACACTCTTGCCCGCCGCACTCTTCCGCAATTTCTTCAGCGTCGCAGGTCCCACATTGGCCAAATGATCCGAGCTCGGACTCGTGATGATCGTGTCCCAAATGACGGCCTTATTCGTCTGGTTCGTTCCCTTCGCATCGTCCCATTCCGCCGTGACGTAGACGAAGAGTTGCTTCGTGTTCCACGTGAAGAGCGATGAGAGGTCCGCGTCGAGCGAGAACTTGATGATGGCGTATTCTTCCTTTTTCGCGCTGTAGTAGTGCGGACGGCCCTTGACTCTATAGCGACCCGGCGCATTAGTTATCATTTGCGTCGCGAGGGAGGTAAGATAGGGGGAGGAGGGAGATTGAGGATGTGTACGTACACCTGAACGTTCGTCGGCTTAATACTCGCGCTCGGCGTCCGGGGCACCGTAAAGTCAGACGCAGCAATGATGAGGGCCACGACGAACGCGACGGTCGTGAAGAGGCCGAAGACATTCTGGAAGCGGGTGACGGAGTTGAACATGATGGGCGGAGGGGAACCCGTCGAATTGACGGGATCTTTAGGTCTAGAATCTGCGAGATGTAGGTTCTCTCACTTCAGTATAAATTCCAAGTCCATCAAGTGTAAGCCGTCGTTCTCTTTAAGAGGAAGCGGTTGCCTGGGTCTATTCTTAGCCAGGTTAAACTTGGGTTGGATCTCTGTAAGGCCACGTTATGGTTGGTCCGAGTCGCGATGGGCGATGTACCGGGGAAGTATTCCGTACCTCTCGGATTACCGCTGATGTACGTGCCTATGCATCTAACAACATCTATCGTTCTAAAGAGTCACACAGTGAAGCTGTTATCGATTTATCAGTTGATTACCTAATTATTCCGTAGTCTGTGAAACGAATGGATGGGAGCCAGGTCCATCTGTGCCGCAACCTATGGTTATTTAGCAGCACTTGTAGATAATAATCCGTAGGTCACGCGGGCAGAGACGGTTTTGTGTAAGTGGTGAAAGCCATGAATGTTCAGTCATTCAGATTGTGTTATACACGCAGGGTAGTTACCAATATACAGGTACCAAGAATGCGGTGGTCTTCAGTGTATCATCTCACCATCATACAAGATAATGCCGTACACAAAGATTCCACCTAACCCTGCTCTGCTCTCCGTGGTCATCATACATGCATCCGTTTTTCCCTTTCTAGAATCGCCAGATCCTTAATATACACAGCACCACCTTTCCACCCGGTGCTCCAGTGCCAGATTGAAGCGGTGACTCAGCTGTGGGATGTAGCTCTAAAGTCGTCGTCATGGTTGATGGAGTAGCTCGCCGAGAGTGGGACGTCGGCAAGTGGAGTATTAAACAGGAGGTGAGAAAAATGGTCCATCATTTTCGTCGAGGATTTCTTCGTGCTCATTGTTCCAGAGCCCGACTAAGAGCCGGCGAGAACCGGCTACTCTATGTCTGTATACAGATTATTTTCGGTAAAGAGTAAATAAGAGTGCGGAGCTGAGAGCACAACTCTTTGCCGATTATTGTTTAGAAGGGGATGTTCGGCGAAGCTTGGGCACCCATGGCCTCCTGCTGTTCCTGCAATTCCTCGCCTCCAGCCTCAATCGTGATACCGAGGCCCACCTTGGCGCTTTGCTGCATGGGTGTTAGTGACTAGGTCTATAGTATTGTTAATAGGGCCAATCGACACTTACAGTGCTGTGATCCACGTCGGCGCAGAAAGACATCATGACAGGGGGCAGAACTCGCTTCTCAAGCAGCACGCCAAGCTTTCCCTTGGAGTCGACCTGAGCACGGAACGTAGACATGCGGAAGTCGTACTTGACACCGACGGACGTAACACCCTCCTTCTGCAAAGGTCCCATCATGCCGCCAGGGCCGGGGGCAACCTGAAGGGTCATGTCAACACCGGCCTGAACCTTGTCGGACAGTTTACGCCAGTATGTTGCGTTCAAAGCACCCTGACCAGCATGGAGCTGTGCTGTGGCAATCCAGTCGTCGGTCTTGTATCGAGCGTGGTAGGATGTGGCGGTATCGGGGGGTTGGCTCAAGGCGGCACGTTGCCAGACAGCCTCGACACCGAGAGCGAGTCTCTTTGTGATAGCCTGGAGGTGGCTGAAGATGTAGATACCAGTCAATCCACCCTCGAGACATGAGCCGTTCAACATCCGCAGCGACGAAGTAAAGTCGCTACCGGTGTATTCGTGTTCGATCGAAGTCATATCCTGAGGGGAGCCGACCTGGAACTGAGACTTGGTCACAAGCGAAGGACTCCATCGGTAGTTGGCGCGAGTGGACAGAACACCGTCGTTGTCCATGCTACCTTGCAAGAAAACCTAGAGCGGGGGAAACATGAGCGATCCACCCAAACATGTTTCCTTCAGAGGCACGAGTCCGTCGGGGACCGGCGAAACTCACATTGTTTGTACCATAGAGAGCAGCGAATGCATATGGCTTCATGTGCTCGCCCAAGGCAAACTGGTGTGATACTTGGAAGAGCGGCGACAAGCTGACGGCCTTGGTAAGGTCGGCACGAAGGCCGCTGTGCATGTAGTTGGTGAGCGAGACCTCACGCGAGACTTCCTTGTTAATAGCCTCGATAGTGCCGGGGTTAGTGAGGCCAAGCTTGGCGCGCCGGTCCTGGAAGGACCGGTAGGCATCGCCGACAGCATGGGCGAAAGGGTTGGCCGTCAAGAAGCCTAACGGCGATGACGATTGGACCTCGAAGCTAGAGGTCATGATGGATGACGGGTGCGGGAACGGAACGGCAGGGGAGTCGATGGACGGGAGGACAAAAGAAAGATTGGCGCTGACGCGGAGGAGGCGGGACTACGGCAGCAGTGGCAGTGGCAGTCTCCTATCAGGTATGGTCCGACGGTAGACAATGGGGTACACTAAGAAAAAGTGTATTATAAGAAGTATTCCGATAAAGACGGCCACACGTCCAGGTTGGATGCTTTTCGGATGTGCAGATGAGAGCTTGTGGATTATTTCTGAAGAATATCCACAGGCTGTTAGTGTTAGAGAGATTAGAGAGAGAGAAAGCCGCGAAAAAAAATCAATCCCGCTTCGCTCTTGCGCCGTCTCCAGCAGCCCTGGCCGGTCTGATTGGCCACTAGCACCGACTAGTGAGGTACGGGAGGGACGAAGTACGAAGTACCTGCGAGGTACCTGCCTCGAGACCCATCACATGTAGATACCTCGCGGGGACTTTTATCTAATCGGCCCCTCTTATACGGCATAGAGGGGTATTGCAATAAGCAGCAAATGGTGCACATACCTACGGATTTGCGCTTGAGTTTGGCGATTCGGCAGGTGCAGCGTAAATCATGTGTGATGGTTATCGCCGGTAATTCACGACATTTTGTCTCATCAAATCGCCGCCCATCCCTATTTATAGTCGGCTGGAAATTGCATATCGTCATCAGTCATATTCGTATCTCTACCTAAGGTTCAGGTCGCTCTTGCCAATAAAGAAGTCACCTGCGCCTTTGCATTTCTCGCATTTTCTCGCTTTTCGCTTCCTCGTTTTGGTTCGTCCCTCGGTCTCTTGCATCGGCACGGATTCCCCTCAATCGATTCCGTTATCTGTGCTCCCAGATCGTAGAATCCGTGACCATTGAGTCTCCCCTTCTCAAGAAATCTCCGAAATCTTGGGGTCCATCGACAATACTACTTAGAGGCTACCTACTTATTATATCTCTCTCTTATTCACAAACCTGCCTTTTATCAACCACTTCACATTCAACTTGACATTGTCATTCTCTGTCTTTGTTTTCTGACTCATCCTGGTTGGCCCGAATCATCTCCGTCTCCGATAATCGCGAAGGAGTGAGAGTTGGTCACTTGACCGTCGAGAATCTCAAGTGCCATCTATAAGTCCCGGCCGCTGTTTCTTCCGTCTAGATCTCGTCCATAGCGCCTTCGGACTTTAGCAGGATTCGTCATATCGCCATTCCCTCTTAAGTCAACGCCCCCGGGCCTCTATCAGGAGAATCATCATTAACTGGAACTGCCAACCGACGACCAGTCTGGCAAGATGGATACCCTCCTGTAAGTCCCGTCTGAAGTCTTGCGCTGCTGCTGCTATTGCTGTTGCCCGCTGTTTGTCCGCGGTTGCTGCCGTAGTGTCCATGTAACGGGGCATAATCGACTAGGGAGTTGGCTGCAGTCTTGGCCGCCTGCCTGGCATGTCAGACAAGACTGCAGGCCATTAGCTCATAGAATCAGAGCAGCGGTAATTAGTCGACTGCTGGTGCCGTGATTGGAGTTGCCATTATTGTGTTGTTTCCGTTCATAAGAGCAAACAAGCATCATGGAGCAGCACCGGGAGGGGTTGTGACTTTTTATGTCCTGCTTCGCGTCTCTCACCTCTTTTCAAGAAGAGGCTCACCCACTGCTCAACTCTACTGCACGCTGTATCTGCTCTCATCTCACGCATCATCCCTCCAAAATATCCCATCATGCCGAAGCAACCCAGTCTCGGTGACATCTGCGACCAGTCCGCCATTCTCTGTACTGACGATGATGATAGCACTGCCGATCTCGCTGCAAATGCCCCTCGGTATAGACGCAGAAGCAGCACTTTCATCGATGGCATCCACGATGTCCCCGAAGATGCCAACAGGGCCCCGGCCCAGTTGTACAGCACCATGTCCGGGAGACTCTTCCATTCCGGTCGCATCGTTATCGTAATGGTTGGACTTCCCGCGAGAGGTAAAACGTAAGAAATTAAAAGCCCTGGGATCATCAGCACCGCACGCAGCGTCTAATATATTCTCAGGCATATCTCTGTTTCTATGGCACGGTATCTACAGTGGTATGTTCCTTGCCTACTTCCTTCCAACTTCTTGGCGATTGTCTCACCAGCCCCTATAGGTTAGGAGTCAAGACACGAATCTTTCACTTGGGAGATTATCGCAGGGCCACCGTCGGCGAAGGGAATGATGTCCCCGAGGACTACTTCTATCCCGATGCCTCCCCTGCCTCAGTCATGCTGCGCCAGAAGATACTTAAGAAGTGTCGCGAGGATATCTATGCCTGGCTCAACCATGAGAACGGACAGGTAGCCATCTACGACGCAGTAAATCCTACAGCTGCAGGCCGTCGCTCACTGGCAAAAGAGTTCTCGAAGCACGATGTTCAGGTAAGATTTCAATATTCTGCCTTTGGTTCTGATGTCGTCGAGTCTTTCCGCTAACACTGATTTCAGACTCTGTTCGTCGAATCTTATGTCGACGATGAGAATATCCTCCGTGACAACGCAAGAAACGTCAAGATTGGTTCTCCTGATGTAATTCGCCCAAGATCCGAGTCATTCTTGTGCCTATTGACTAACAGCAATAGTTCGCCAACATGGACCCCGACGAGGCGGCAAAGCTTTACCTGCGACGCATGGGCAAGAAGATCCCCAGCTTCGAGACCATGGACGAGAAGGAGCTTAACTATATCAAGATGACCAACGCAGGACAGAAGTTCTTCTACAACAACGTATCCTTTAATTACCTCTCCCACCGCATCGTCTTCTATCTTACCAATACCCACATCAAGACTCGATCTACTTATTTCGTTCGTGCAGGCGCAGCCTCAGGGGGAAAGGAGGACTATAAGGCAGACGTCCCGCTCTCCGAAGAGGGTGTGAAGTACGCTCGGGCTATGACGGAAACTCTCTTGGCTCATCGTGAAAAGGAGCACGCGGCGCTCGTCGCTCAGGGAGGCGCGAATGTGCCTATGCGCCAGCTTACCGTTTGGTGTTCGACACGGGTCAGGAACTTACAAACAGCAGACGAGTTCAAGGAACGGGGCTACAAAGTCCGCCAGCGTACCCAAATGTCGCAGATCAACCCCGGTGTCTGCGAGCGGCTCGGCGAGCGCGCTATCCGCCGTCTCTACCCAGACGAGGTCAAGAAGCATGAGCTGGACCCGTACCACCACCGATACCCACGGGCCGAGTCTTACCACGATCTGGCAGTTCGCATGGAGCCTATCATCCTTGAATTAGAGCGCGAGCAGGACGATCTGGTCATCATTGCCCACGAGAGCGTATTGCGTGTCTTGTACGCGTATCTTATGCACTGCAGTGCCATGGATATCCCCAAGCTCACCTTCCCGCGCAACGAGATTATCGAGATTATCCCAGCTGCTTATCAGAATGAGGTCAAACGTATTCACAGTAAGTGACTCTTTCTAAAGTCTATTTGTTGCCCCTTGGTGTACACTTGATACCCCGCCAAAAGGGGTAAAAAAGGGAGAAACAATACTAATATAAAAAAGTTCCCGGCCTAGACCCCAACACGGTCCCCGGTTCTCCCGAGGACATCCGCATTCCTGCGGCCGAGAGCAGCGGCGGTACACAGACTCCCACAACTCTCTTACCTGAGCCCTCGCTCCCAACCCAGGGGGAGCAAAAGACACAACTCGAGAACAGCCCCGCGAGTATCGTGCAGGACAAGATTACGGACGAGGATTAAAACTGCTATTACTACTACCACTACTAAAGAAAGGGGTTCTTGGTTCGGTATTAGATAGGTACTACACTATTAGATTCCGAGTTTTGCTCATCACTAGGCATGGGATACATACACATGCGGATGTTACTTATGTATGATTTATTCATCGGCTTGCTCGCACGCACGCACAGCATCATACCCTCAACATACATGTATTCGGAGTACGGGGGGTCTTTGAATGAATTTGTTGAGTCTTTTGAGATGAAGCAATGATGGGTGACACTTCGAGTCTATTTATCAAGATGTGATATTTTCGAGTTCACTTCGGTTTACTACGCATTTGTTGAGAAATCAGGCAAGTCACGCAACTCGTCAGTTTTAATCAAGTTGTTCTTTTAGTTTTACACAGAGCTTTTCCCGCATACATTGTTCCCTTTTTCAGAAAGCAGGGGGTTGTGTGTTCATCTGGCATTGTTCTCACTACGGATGACATATGGTCAAACAGCAAGGCAAGCCACTTAGCCTACCTAGACGCAGTCAGTCACGTTAACGAGAATCTTTGCTCAAGCCTTGCCGCATGCTAGCATCGTGTGCCTTGTGTGATGTGCTTGGACCCACTTGGGACAGACAAGAGAGCTCCCTCGTTGGCGGGTTCGTCGCCGCCGGGCAAATTCATGTTATGTGAGCCGTTATGTGATGGGGTGTTGAGTGTGGACCGAGCTCGTCGCATTTGATTTGAAAACCTGGGGTGATTCTCTCTTTGACGAGTTTTCCACACTAGTGTAACGGCTGACGAGGGTTGGAGCTTTCAAGCTACCATTGACGACCCTTTCCATGCAAACGATAAATCTCCTCTGTGTTCTTTTTTTCCTTGATTTTTCCGACCTCTCGCGCTGGAGCTTTAAAGCTACCAAGGCGCATGCAACTCCTCTACTTGGCCACATCTCCATAGGTTCTCATTAATGGGCTTAAATGAGGCTCGTGCTGGGGCATTCGGGGACTGAGTGATTGGGGATGGTTGTGATGTGTAAAACTGAAGGGCAGGGTAGATATGAGTACTGTGACATTGCAAATCGCCTAAGACAGAGCTGTAAATTGCTCAAAAAATAGTCAACCTTGGAAGGAGGGCTGTTTGAGTACGGCCTGCAACGGGCGAGGTACGAGTGGTTACATGTGTCTTCCTCACATATCCATGGAATCGGCGCCATTGGCGAAGTTGAAGCCACCTTGAGTGCTGGTGCCCTGGGTACCAAAACCGAATGTGCCATTGCTAGTGGCCTGGGTGTTCATACCATCGTCAGCGTTCTCCTCCTCGTCAGAGAAGTACTTCTCGATGAGGTTGTACGACTTCATGTAGATCTCTTCGTTCGCATTTGTCTGGCACTCATGAATCTTCTCCATTCCGCCGCACTCCTCAATGTAAAGAGCGTAGCGGTTGATCGAATCGGGGCCCTCGCCAGCGGCTTGCTTGTCCAAATCACCAACCTTGAGGATATTCTCCAATCCATCCAATGCAACCTGGATGATCTTGTTGTCTGGGCAGCCAAGGAGGTCGCAGAGAGGCTTGATGCAGCCTTGAGCGACGAGGTAACGGATTTGCTCTGGCTTCTGTAGGCCGCCACTTGTAGCATTGCTGATAGCCCAGCAAGCCTCCTTGCGAGTCTTCAAGTCTCCATTGGAAAGCAAGTGAATAAGAGGCGGGATGATGTTGGCGTCAATGACGGCCTGGATCTGCTGAGAGTTACCAGCGGTGATGTTCGAGATGGTCCAGCAAGCCTCCTTGCGAATACCGTCTTTGCTGGAGCCTAGGAGAGAAAGCAGGCACGAAAGGGCACCACAGTTAATAATGACCTGGGTCTGGATATCATCACCAGTAACGATATTGCCGACGGATCGAAGTGCGGGTGTCTGAACACTGTTCGAAGCGTGCATAAGAAGCTCCACCAATCTTCGGGGAATACCGGCTTCAATAACGGCTTGGATCTTATCATTGGATCCATCAGACAAATACGAAATGGCCCAGCAAGCATCGATCAAGACCTCGTCATCGAGAGAGTACACAAGCTTTGCGAGGACAGGGAGAGCGGGCGCAATCTAAGCAAGTTAGCACATCTTTACTAATGCGCATAATAACTGCGGAAAAGAACACTTACAGTTGCCCAGTCAGGCTGAGGAGTCTTGCCTCGGCAGAAGTTGCTGAGAGTCCAAGTAGCATTGCGCAACATGCTAAGCTTGCGGCTGTCACCGAGTAGGTTGAGCAGCGGCTTGAGCGCTCCGCAGCTAAGCACGTAGTCGCGGCATGAGGGGCTATCGCCGGCAATGTTGCCTAGGGCCCACACAGCCTGCTCACGAACATCGGGTTCGTGGCTGGCCAAAAGTTCAACGAAGATGGGTACGGCGCCCGCCTCAATGACGACTTGAGTCTGAGCCGCGCTACCCGAGGCGATGTTAGTCAGGGCCCAGGCAGCCTCGAACTGAACCAGTGTGTGAGGAGAACGGAGGAATTCGACGAAGCGAGAGACAACACCGGTCTTGATAACCTCCTCGATGGGAGGGTTGCGCTCCTTAGACAGTAGCTTTCTGAACTTCGTAGTGGCTTGAATCTGAAGGTCAATCTGGTCGGAGAAAACACCTTGAACCATCTGGGGAAGGTCTTCGTTGAGCTAGAACGGACATGTCATGTTAGCATGGAACCGGGTCATCATCAAACAGTCGAGGCCGAGCAAAGGCGCCACAGCCAATCCATCTCCGCTACGGTCTGTGAACAAAGAATGCAAAAAAAGTTGGTAGGCTTACCTGGCTCTCGGTGGGAGCGGTATCATCATCACTGTCGGGGGCGGCACCGAGGGAAGCACCAGGACGATCGGCACCTGTGCCGATACCACGACGCTTGGCTAGGTTCTCTTCACGTTTGGCGCGTCGGATCTCGACCTGAGCCTCTTCGCGACGGCGACGCAGCTCATCGGGCTTGAAGGTGCTCTTGGCCTTGTACTGGTTGCGACGGTGCTCCGGAATGTACTTGTCAGACATGGTGGCGGTTGGTCGTCGACGACAACGAGCTGACTGCGTATGCTGTGTGTGGATAGGAAGAAAGTCGCAGGGGCGGGGTTTGTTCTGACGCCAGCAGTTCAAACCAAATAGGTGCCGCCAAGGTGCGCCTGATGCGGGGGATGTAGATGGGTAGGGCAGGTATTGTCCAGACCTACTTGTGAGAAGAGTAGGTAGGTGGTAGGTACTGGTAGTAGGTAGTTGAGAAGATAGAGGCAGTGAGGAAGTGGAGTTTTCGCAAACGAGTTAGTCGATAAGGGACTCAGATGCGCAGGCGGATGATGGGGAAGTGAAGATTACGGTAGGAGAGCTCAGGTGGAAACGGTAAAGTAGGAAGAGATTTATCGACACTATTAAGTAATAAGAGGGAGAAAGGCCGGAGCAGAAAGAGATGGATGGAGAGAAAGAACTGTGAAAAGTAAGTCGCCAACGTGTGAGCTGCAAGTGCAGACACCGTAGTTGAGTACCCGCGATTCACACCAATGCTCGGTGATGCTGTGCGTACCGTACAGTGCGCAGAGTGGCTGCACCTCGTACTTGTAGTGGGGGTGGAGGGTGGGTCGTGAAAACAGTGGACGGTAGGTAAGGCTCGTGCTCTCTCCTAACGCACCTGCAACTGTGGGTTCTTCCTTCTTTCTGAATTTCGTCTTCTTGGGCTTAAGGCAGGTACGAGTTTACAGCAGGTATCTGGGTAGGCAGGTACCTACCTACTTCGTAGGTAATGTAGGTAGGTAGGCAGGTGCTAGTGGAGGACGGAGAACTTGACCTACCTATGTACCTATGTTTGCTGGCCGACGTTGATAGCGGCGAGAGCGCTGGAAACAGCAGACTCAAGAATCCCAATTTGGCTGCGGTTTCAACTGTTAGCGGCAGGCCTAGTGGGTCTTTTCCGAGTCAACAGTCTTGCATGGATGCTTCATGTTTGTGATTTTTTTCAGGCGTGAGAGTGGATCCTCTCCCTTCTCGTAGGCAGTGGGCTATGTACCTCTCCAGGCAGGTACGCTGCGCTAGGTACCGGTAGTTAGCGGGCAGGTCATCGTCATCGGCTTGTGACTCAGGATGGAGAGGGGTCGACGCACGGGCCCTACCCACCTAGCTAGGTAGGTACGAAGCAAGGTGGGGCTGGATGTACCGGGATAGGTACTCGTACCTTCCCTACGGGATACTACTTGGCGCAAGTAGGTAGGTACATACCCCGAAGGGGTAGCAGCGATCATAACGCGCCTAGAACGCGCTGGCCACCACGACCACCATTCACTAACCTACCAGGCAGGTGCGGATTACCGGCAGTCTGCCCACGACTTACAATAATCTACTCGTAGCAATTCACACCCGCACGAACCGATTCGGCATTCATGCTACTACCAGTTAATGCTCAACACCCATGATTCTTTAAGTTCCCACCTTATGCCCATATGGATGTTCGATCTTCAGATATGCTTCATCTGACAAGGTGACCCCATTGCTGTTCACAAAATGACTTCCATCCAACCACCACGCTTCAAGAGGCACCTCCCGTCCGGATATGTGAGCATTGATGATGTCCTTTCTGGACGAGTGGCCGAGGGAAAGGTGGTCAGTCTGATAGGCCTCGTTAGAGATCATCAAACCCCTATTGCCACAAGAGGAAACGGTAGGTATCCCTATCCAGAGCTCTACTCTACATGGAGATGACCAGATCTGACATCAGGCAAGACTACAAATGCACCTACACCATCTACGACAATTCGGTAGAAGACAGCCAGCTTGGCCTGGTCTTCACCATGTTTGGCAGGGAACATGACATGCCTCAGCCATCGGCCGGGGATGTTCTGGTCATTATCTCGGCCAAGGTTCAGACATGGCGTGGCAGCGTGTCCTTGATCTCTAACCACTCCATGTCAATCCACCTCTATTCAGCCGTGCATATCCCGTTGCCCCCTCGGTCTGCCAAGGGTGCTCTTCGATCGTCTTATGGCCCTCGAAAGCCGAGTGATAGAGAGCATGAGTATGTCTCTTGGCTCTGGCACCATATCAACAAAGACTCCGTCCCAGATGCATCCACTTTCCAGCGGCGGGTCAGTCAATCAGGCCGCATGAAGGACAAATTCTGCAAGTTGGAGGACGCTGTAAATGCAAAATTCTGCGATGTCATTGTGAATGTTGTGAAGGCGCCATACTATGAGCTAGAGAAGACTACTTTATGGGTCTCGGACTACACCGAAAATGACTATTTCTACAAGTTCTCCTGGGGAGAACGCGATGGCAATCACACGGACTCAAAATGGGCTGGGCCTTATGGAAAGCGATCAATGCAGATCACATGTTTTGAACCACATGCTTCTCAGGTCGAGTCTGAAGTGCAGCTCGGCCAGTGGATTCATATTCGGAACTTACGCATCAAAATGGCAAACAATGGCATGAACCTCGAAGGCGTGTTGCACGGAGAACGCGACTCAATCCTTTCACATTTCGAGGTTGGTCGCTCACTCGTCCACGTATTAAACTGTGAAAATGGATCAACATGCGACTCCCGCCTCAAGGAAGCCATTCAGAGGAAAGTGAACTATGAGAAGCTTATGAAACAGGAGTTGAAAAGTCTTGAAGCGGATGATACTAGCCACACGAAACCTGCGACAAGTGAGAGGGCACGGCGGCGGCAAGAGAGGCGCGCCGCGAAGAAGAAAGTTGAGGAGCAGGACAAACGGGCGGCTGATAAACTTGGCCTGAACGATCTGAGTGAGTATCCCCGTTCTTCAGCACAGTCTTGTGGCCTCCACTGATCATCTACCAGTCAAATGTGAAAGCCCGGATCAGCCAATAACCCCCGTGTCATCCATAACCAAGCCTGTTTACTGGAAGACCACGGTTGACGGTGAACCAGCGACGCTATTGCTTCCTTTCACTTGCGCCAAGTATCGCACATACGCCCGTATCGTGGACTTTCGCCCACGCAGCCTGGAGAACTTTGCGACGTGGCATAAAACCCCCGAATATGACATGCTTTCCGATTACGACAGCAGCAGTGGTTCGGAATCCGACGGTGATGACGAGCACAACACGCTAGGCCAAGACCCGAGGCGGAAATCCTGGGAGTGGAGATTTGTGTTGCAGCTGGAGGATGTGAATCCCAATCAGAAAGGGGAGAAAGAGAGAGTCTGGGCCATCGTTGACAATGTTGAGGCGCAGCAGCTGACTGGCATGGACGCCTGCGAGTAGGTACCCTTCTATGCAAAGTGGTTTGTTGGTCTCAGCTATCCCAGGGGTGAAAAGGCTCAACTTTTTGGAGTCGTTCTATTTGCCATCGACCTCACAGCATAGCATACTAACGTTTGATTAGCCTGCGCACAGAACCCGGCGCGTTACATGCTCTCAGGGAGCAACTCTTCAAACTTTGGGGAAACCTCGAAGAATCAAAACTGCACGAACAGCAACGCCAGATTAAGAATCAGCGACGCGTGGAAGCCAACCAGCCACCCCCGAGTTCTCCAACAAACGGCAGCACGCCAGATCAACAGCAAGCGATGACTGGCGAGGAAAACGGAGACCGTCATGGACCCAGTCTGTCCAATAAACCCTTCGCTTGCTGCATCCGTCAGTACGGCGTGCGTGTACCCGAATCTGACCCGCTTCGTACAAACGCCGGAGATGGCTTTCGGTGGGTGAGGGTCTTTGGGCTCTATGGGACTAGGATCGCCGGATAGTGGTTGAATCTCCTTAGGACAACGCCACTTACTTGCCTAGTAACTTGTTGCTGCCTGGTATGTAATGCCGTTTTCCGTCCAACTGCTTCGTACATTTACCCAAAGATATCACCAATCCTTGAGATGGCTAGATGGGGATTTGGTGGCCGTTGTCATCAATCCGTAACGACCCATACGGTTCACTAACAAATAACAATGTTTTTTAATGATTCTCACGGAGAGAAAGGGGTGAGTTTATATAGGAGAAAGCTATACCGAACCCATGGCGGATGCTCAACTTAGCTCAACTCTCTACATGTATGTATACACATGAAACGAAGGGAAGAAATGAAAGCAGAAAGGGGAATCCATGCTCCGTGTAGAAACGATTGGTATTTTGCTTCCAAGAGAGATGAACACAAAATCCATCAGCAGAAGAAGAAACGAAAGTTGAAGCCATCTCCCCATTCCACTGCTCCCATACAACAACCCATGATACCCCGAAATCGCTCGTGATGTGAATTGAATGCGTCAATTGATGTGATTTTCAGTCAACCTAAGATAAACAGATAAAGTAGTCCAAAAAAAGAGGATCGAGGTTCAGAGAAAGGATATAAGCCATAACGGAGTAGCGTTTCTTCTCCTTTTTTCTTTTAATCACCGATTACTACGTCGTCGTCATCGTCGTTCTCTTCTGCCCCTCCACCACCACCGCCTCCTTCTTCATCTCCTTCCTCTTCTTCCTCGTTATCCTCAACCAATTCCCGACGTCGCAGATCCTCAGTTGTGCCCTCCTCAGGCTCGGCTTCCTCCTCGAGGAGATCCTCGTCGTCATCATCGTCGTCAATCACGATCTCCGCACTGAGGGCCTGCCTCTTTGCGTTGGACTCTTTGCCCTTCCCCTTGTTGGCCGCGGCCTTCTTCTTCCCGCCCTGTAACTCGCGCAAGTAGTCCTCGTCTAGATACGCAACGACTTCCTTGAAGTTGGGACCAAGCTTGTTCTTGTTCCGCAGCAAGCGCTTGCGCAGCTTACCCGCGCCCGGACCGGTGTGGTCGATTGTCTTGGCGAGGACGGCCATGACGAGCTTGGCGGCGAGTTCGCAGAGGACCTTTTCGGATTTCAGCTCGGCAGCGAAGCGTTGCTGTTCCGTCAATTCCTCCTCTTCATCGTCTTCGGGGGGAAGTTCGTCGTCGACGGGCTCGTCGTCATCGGCGGGGTCGTTGAGGGTCTTCTTTATGCGCTTGGCGTAGGCGCGCTCGGCGGCGTCGAGGATGGGGATGATTTCTTGCGTGATGAGGACGGCGGGCATTTCCTCGAGGAGGACGCGCAGTTTGCCGTATTTGGCGGCTTGGGGCCCGTCGACGTGTTGGCGTAGGAAGAGGAAGAGTTGGGTCATGTCGCAGGCGACGCCGACGGCGTAGAGACGGAGATCGTCGTTGAAACCGCGCGATGAGAAGGTTTGGATCAGGCTGTTAACGTAATCCTTGCGCAGGAGAGAGAACTTGTCTAAGTCGTCGTCGGGAATGTCTTCGTCGTTTTCGATGGATTTCCGTAACCGTTGTACTTTCCACATGAAGTAGAACAGACAGGCCCTTACCGCGAAACCTACAATTTCGTCTTCAGGGTCGTCGAGGTCGTCGTCTGATTCTTTGAGAAGACCCCGGTTGACGATACCAACGAGAATTTTGATGGCTGGTTGCTCCGAGTCGATCGATGTCCCGGGGGCTTCGAGGACATCAACACAGTCTGAAACCGTAACCAATTTGCTAAGTCTCATTAGGGTCTGGCTTAGGGCTGTCAGTGTGACTCTGTCAAGATTGCCTCGGAGGGAAAGCTCGCAGATTTTATCCAAGCTTCGCAGAGCACTGATGGAATCTTCCCAGAGTATTGTCAATTTGGTGTCGACTAACTCCTCAAGTTCGGTATACTGGCGCGCATGGAGGAATGAAGCTACCGCCTCATTCAGCAGAGCCTGATCCACGTGCCGTTTGAACTGAGCAGTGATCTCATCGAGAAGCTGAGTATATGTGGCCGAGTTCTGTCGGAGCTGCTGGAAAACCTCAAGGTCTAGGAAGTGCTCCAGCCGAAGAACAGTAGCAGCCATTGCTGGATCAGAACCGTACTTATTTAATAAGCGGGGAATGAATGCAGCAAGTTGTAGTCCAGCTTCTTCGTGGGCTTCAACGTCAAGCCTGTTGTGCCGTCGCTTAAGCTTGTCGTGGTGCTCAGCCGATGGCATGAGGCTCTCCTTTACCGCCGTTGCCAGAACTTCGAGTAAGATAGCCTCTTCCCGGGGCCCAGGGGCTACCGCTTTCCTTACGGCAGTCTCTGTTGACTTGGACTTGGACTTTCGGGAAATCGAACTTGTGGTGTGGTCGAAGAGGAGATAGCCAGCGATGACCTGCCAATTGGCAATCTCTGGCATCTTCTCGTAAAGGGCTTGGGTCGCCAAGGAGATGCGACTCTCAGGCAGATTTGCGTTGATCACGTCCGCGGCCACATCAAGTCCGTGTCTTATTTCATCCTGTTCGGCATCCAGCTGCGCAT
Source organism: Xylariaceae sp. X167 (assembly GCA_028637775.1). NCBI lineage: Eukaryota > Fungi > Ascomycota > Sordariomycetes > Xylariales > Xylariaceae > Xylariaceae sp. X167. Next base: position 120,074 of record JAJFDK010000027.1, on the reverse strand, counting down.
CATACACAGCAAGGTTTTCTGCCAGAGCTTTGATGTTGATCCAATCCTTTCTTAAGGAGTCGTAATCGTCTTCATCTTGGTCCCCGAATACTTCCTCTAGCGCCTCGTTTCCGCCGATCTCATCGACCTTGTTCTCAATAAACTCTTGGACAAGCTCGGAGAAGAATGGAACGACGGCTTTGCGGACGCGAATCTCGGAGTCGAAGACCAATCTGCTAACAGAGTCAACCTCTTCGGGCTCAAGCATACCCGAGCCTCGCAGAATGTCCACAACCGCTATCGCCGCGGCACGGACGGGAACTTCGGCATCTCGGGTGGCCATCTCGACAAGCCGCGGTCGGAATCGATCAATGAAATGGGCTAATTTTTCAGCGTCTCGCTTCAAGACCTTTGCCAGTTGTTTCAGGACTTCTAAACGCGTTGTCACATTGACGTCGGAGAGCAGCCATCCCAGATACCGTAGGTATTCCGGTGACATGTACACGGTTGGCAGGTTGCAAACCCATGTACCGAGCGCCTCGATACACTCAGCGCGAATCTTGGGATCAATATCACGATATCGATGTACGAAGACGATGTCGAAGAGGTCCTTGACTTTGGTATCGATAAACTCGCGATTCTCCTTGGCAGCATCGAGTGTCTTCTGGGTGTTCTCGATAAGCTGCTTATTTTTACCACGTCGATTGGTCTCCGCCTCCAAAGACTGGTTCAATCTTGTGATTCGCTCGTCAAGTAGTTTCATCACGCCTATCAAAGCTGTGAGCATGGCCAAAGCCACTGTGGTCGCCGTATGTCTGAAAGGGCGGAGCGCCGAGGAAGACATAATGCCGACCCATCGTTGTATGTTGTCTAGGAGTTCCTCGTCACTGTATATAGCATCGGTCTGATGAAGCAGGTTCACCAGCGAATTGAAGAAGCCAACAAGCAGGTCGCGGAAGTTTTTGCTGACTTTCGTTCTCGATATGAGCGGGTAGTCGGAAATACCAGTCTATCAACGAATGTGAGCACTATTCTTCGTCCGAGTCAGATGCGACAAGTATGAAAGCAGCACCATACCTGCTCGAACGCTTCTTCGAGTTCTGTCAGTCTGTTGGCCGAGTTTTCAGGGTCGCGAATGTCGTCTTCTGAGAGGTGATGTTCGCAACCAGCCGCAAGAAGGACGCAATTGATCAATTCAGTCAAGGCTTTGGCATTATCGGCCTGGTAGTTTCGGAACCAATGGGCTGCCACATCATCCGACTCATTGCCGGATCCGAAGACCTCAGCTGCCACGGTGTCAACAGGCGATCACTAGGACAAGTGGAAGAATTGGGCACAAGTTCTCACTGTATAGATCATTGTTGTCGCGATTTGCCAGGCTTGCAGGAACACTCTTGACAGTCTTTTTGGGCCTGGCCGGCAACTTGATGGCGGGAGAGACGGGTTGGGGAGCAGGAGTAGCGCTTGGTGTCGTTCCGTTGACCTTGGCGCGCTTTGCCGCGGGTTTTTTGGGACGCGACTTTCGGCTTGCCTTGGACTTTTTAGCTAGGGCCGCGGATCCGTCGTCATCATCTACATCGTTGTCATCGTGCTCTTCGTCGGACAGTGGCTCGTCGTCCGATCCATCGTGCTCTGGGTTCTCGGCGTCATTGACATCATCGTTGTCGTCGTTCTCGTCCTCGTTATCATCGTTATCTTGGCCACGTTTGCGCTTCGAAGAAGTCGCATGATTGTTCTGGGAGGAATGAAACTCGGGGCTGAATTTCTGGGGGGCGACTCTGGCGCGTCCTGACCGGCGCGGTGCAGGCGACGGGCTTTTGTTGTTGCTGTTGTTGTCGGTCTCCATTGTGGGCGATATAGCATATGAAGTCTAATTCAAGGCGATCATTATTACCCAGGAATGATAGCGACAATCCAGACGGAGCCGATGGACGATTGGAATAACGGGCGTGTTGATGTTGCTGGGAGTGTTGGTGAGAGCGCGTTTGTGATTCGGTGGTGCGGAGGATTCTAAATTGGATCTTGTACTTGCCAAGCATCCGCTGTGGGCGTGCAAAAGGAGTGTGTCTCTAGAAAGGCTTTTTGCTACGAAGATGTATCTAGAGGCGTATTTTCTCATAGAACTGTGGCATGAAAGCTACTTCTTCGGTACCTTTTCTGTTAAGCATGCGCTAGTGCATTTAGCGCATATTCAGCTAAACATACCCCGCTCCGTGTTGTTTGCAGGTTAGGTACGTACCTACCCACCGCGAGCAGTCCAACAACAACAGACCTCACCTACGAGTCGCCAGGCTTCGTGCTGACAAGTAATCTTCATCGGATATAAATGGAGATACGTATGATGAATCGCAACTCATGCGTTTCCATCACATCTCACTGGCTTTATCATTTTCTCAATGACAGCATGACCTTGGGAGCGTATACTCGTACATAAGGTACCTAAGCTTTATTGACGGTACGGAATACGGAACAGACCTCAGCTGCCCACTTACACATACAGTACGTGAATACTTATTGATACTTCGAACTGTACCGCGAATACCCCGCTGGGCGCTTCTTGGCGAGCCTCTCATTCTCATCACGGGGTTCTCATCACATCACGGGGTTCACATCACGGGGTTCGTCCCGAACGCAGATCTCGACTTATATAAGTCTTCACCTCCTCCCCCTAGAACTTGTCCCATCTTTCGTCTGCAAGAGTTGTTCGCTCTTGTTGTGCGAACCCAACCCTCGTTTCTGCCAGCATGAATCAATATTGACGATAACATACCGTTTCCAAATCATGGCCTCTCCTTTTCCAAAGTCGACCTCCTGTCCTGGCGAGGGGCGCATTGTTGTTAACTCCCCGCCAGGCCATATGACAACTATTGAGCATATGAGCTACCAGTATCCGCTCAAGCTCATATCGCCGGCACCCAGACCGAACCAGACCAGCGTCCTGGTGTTTCTTCTCTCGTACGGCGGTGGTCTTGTTGGCGGAGACCAAGTGAACCTCTCGATAGAAGTCGGATCCCGTGCGAAGCTAAGCATCGTAACTCAGGGTCATACTAAGATCTTTAAACCCGTCAAGCCGGACACGGTCACAAGGCAGACCCTACGGGTGAATTTGGATAAGGACGCTGCGCTTTGCCTCCTTCCAGATCCCGTCCAGCCGTTCGAAACCAGCGTCTATGAGCAGACTCAGGTCTTCACCGTTGCACGTGACGCTTCTCTGTGCATGTTAGACTGGGTGACGCAGGGGCGCTCAGCACGAGGCGAGAACTGGAGCTTGGCGAAGTTTGTTGGACGCAACGAGGTCTGGACGTCGGATGTTTCAGAGTCCTCGAAACCCCGGCTTCTCATCCGCGATGCCATTATTCTCGATGGTAAGACGCGATCCTCTCAACTGCAGTCGTTACCAGAGTCTATGCATGAGCATGCTGTCGTAGGTACCCTCATCCTACGAGGGCCATTGCTGAAGAAAGTTGGTGAGTTCTTTCTCTCTGAATTTGAGGCTCTACCGAGACTGGGTGCGCGCGATTTCCGGACGACAGAAACACGCGAAAAGGAGTCTGCTGTAGCTCTGTCGCCTGTGGAGAGTTGGCGTGCTACAAGACTGGCGCAGGAGAAGGATGCCAGGGTCCTCTGGTCAGCCGCCAACGTGCGCGGCTGTGTAATTGTGAAATTCGGCGCAGCGACTGTGGAAGGAGGGCGCAACTGGATTGGCTCTATGCTCACACAAGAAGGGAGCGTTGAGCGGGAGTTTGGCGAGCAAGCGTTGATGTGTCTCCGGTGAGTCGCATGGATGAGTTAGAATCTGGCCGGGGACGCTTAATCGGAAGAAATAGGTACATGCATACATAGCCATCGTCATCATCATCTAGAGCCTGGATCCATAATCTCATAAACTCCAGGCAGATGCAATAATAATATTCCTTTACAAATCCAGAAAAGTCGCAGTATCAGAATCGCGACCAAAATGAGGTCATTTGAACGCTGATCGCGCATTCAGCAGGATCGATTGTCCACTGCTCCTGCCCCCGTGTGCCCCTACACCGTACGGCACCTGTCAGTGGTGCCAGCCCCACAATTTTTTCGCGGACCCGTAGCAGAGTTCGGGGGAAATTTTAAACCGTAAATTTACAGTGTATATACAGTTTACAGATTGTGAACGCTTACGTTTTTCTCAACCCCTGAGCATCCCGTGGAAAATTTAAACGGATTACGGCCCTTTAGCGATTAAAAAAAAATAATCGATTATCAAATCTATACGCGTTAATGGCATAAGCGTTTATAAAACACCTAAACGTTTATAGATTCCCTAAGCGTTCAAACATTCCAATCGCTTAAACTCGAGAGCGTTTACGCCTCACCGTAGCGATTATCTTCGATAATCGCCGACAGATTTTAATTGTTTACATACTCTTTCAACCGTAAATTTACAGATGATTTTACCACTAAACGTTTAGAAGACGTACACGTTCAGGCCTTAAAATTGTTTATATTTTATTATTTATTTATTCCGACGTAGACGTTTATTAAGTAACAATTATAGGGATTCACGTTTCTGATTACTAATTATGCATATTTATACACTTTCATTATATTTAGGTACCTAGGTACTATACGTATTGCTAGTACATTAGTACTGCTACTACTAGCCTCCCTACTAGTACCTATGAATGCGACGTCGGCGATGATCAGAATGGATGTCAATCATACTGCGATAGCGCATCGTAATATGTTTGATGTTGCAAAGATTGGGATATCAGGTCGGCTCGGACGTCAGATCAGCTAGGATGTCGTATAAGTCGAGATGTTGGGTGAGCTATGATGTCGTATAAGTTGCGATGTCATATCGGCTAGGACGTCGGGCGTCGTCTGGATTCTGAAGTCGTAGCTTGGATGATAGCATGATGAATATCGTGGAGCATGGGTAGGTATTAGATATCTAGGTAGGGCGTCTGGTCAGGGTTGCTAGGACGTCCTGTCATGTCGGGCGTCATAGATGTGCTTGAAATCAGTGAGCATGTATATGTGAACTGCTCGCTTTGCCGGGTACATACCATGACTAACCCTTAAGCTTCACTCCTACATGAAACCTACGTCCCAGTTGATATGCAGAAGCTTGTACCGAATTCGGTTTGTCGTGTTGAAATCCGATATGAACGACCAGTTGCCGGTTGCACTGTCCTCCTCGAACGGGACCATATACACCGGTTTCTGTAGGACGGCAGGAAGACCGATCACGGTGAAAGGCTGGGTACTGTAGATGTCTAAGCCAGTGTATGGATCAGTACATGGCTGTCGGACTAGCGGCGAGACCACGATGAAAACACGGGCTGTTTCGTCTCCTAATGTACGTATAGGAATATGTTAGGCTCAAATCTCAACTTATCCCCTGGCGGTAAACATACCGTGTACAGCTGCATGCGAAAGAATTTGCTCTATCCGACCATACATGGGCTGTGTGTGTTCAGGGGAATCGCCCCCGTGTGCATCATGTCGGTCATCGGCATTGAGGTATTGGATGTGTTGTCCCCGGCGCCTTGTCGTGCGACTTGGTATATCGTTATCCTTATCCCTGAATATTCCAAGTAGTTAGTCGTAATCGATGACGCTGTCATGCAATGTCCAGGGTCTATGATCTAGCCATGCCAACATCTGACTCTCGATTTACGTTCGATGAGTCAATCTTGTGACATTTTTGGTTTCGTTGGTGGTGTGTAGTCATGTAGGCGTCGCCAACAAAGTACCACGGGAGAAGGTGTACCACTTACTGACATGACCAGGTCACAGACTGCCACCATCGTAATCGCTGACCTGTGCCCATGATTGTGACCTGTCGGCCGTAGTCTCGAGCATATGCCTTGGTCAACAGCTGGCGGAAAAGGGTATCAAGCTTGTTCTCCTTAATAGGTAGTCCCAATTTTTGACACTCTTTCTGTTCGATGCGCCCATTTACAGCCGCATCCACGTATGAGGGGTGCGGCGTGATGCTTTGTCCTCTGCCCATCGCCATGTCTGAGTCTTCCTGGTTGTCGTCACCTGCGATAGCTTGACCTCTCATGATAGACGAGAACAATGACGGCGTCGCAGTATTGAGACTCTGGAGTTGAATCGTTAGCTCTCCATGGCTCTCTGAATATGAGTTTAGAATTATAAAGCGGATGGTCTGCGCAATATTCTCCCAGGAGAATAGGTCCTTTTCTGGTGTCCGATGATTCGTGGTATACACGATTTTCTTCCAAAGTCTGTCAACGCCCCATCGTCAGTATAACGCGGCTAACTTGACATTTGTGTTAGGATAGGATATCGACACCGACTTGTGTTTGATTTCGAATACTATAACCATTGGAATAGATGGGAGACAGTATTCGTCCAGCACATCGCGATAATGAAGACCAATATGGACGTTGGGCCGTGACATCCACAACTTGTATTTGGTGGACTTGGCGATCGTCATCTCTGCCGATTCTATTGCATTACGGGGATCTTCTATATCCTCGGTTGTCTGCAATGCAATCGCAGTACTCACAGCAGCAGGGCCACTTGCTATCTCTCCGATGCCACTAGCAACGGTTGGGAGATTGGCAGCGGCCGCTGGCGGTGCGGCTGACATTGATCGTCTCGATGATACGGCATCCGAGGTGGCCTGGCAAAACAGCTGAAAAAGCCGACGGCTATACTTGATCTGGCGGTCAAAGTCCTCGTAGCCTTGTTGTCTATATGACCCGGGTAGCTTGTCAGTTGTCAACAGTATGTTTGTTAGAACGTTTGCGACCAGAATTCTGATTAATATGTCGACAGCATTGACATTGCCCGTACCGAATGCCCCGGATGAGATGTCCGCAGCGAATACGTCCAGTATAGCCCGTTCAAAAGAGGCCTTGACGTATTGTCGATTTGACTTCAACCAGGTGCGTACAATGATAGGCGCAACAACTGACCAACGAGCATGTTCAGTCAATGAGTACTGCAACACATGGTGAGGAGACTGTATTTTTGGCCACCCCGGGTGAAGGGGGAAGAGACGGATGATCTTGGCGTATTCTGTATTACCTTGAGAAGTCAATAACCCGACTCTAGACAAGACATCTTGGCTTACCTTGAGAAGTCAAAACCCGGTCAATAAACAGGAGATGAATCATCTTGGTAAGTCCACCTAATTCAGAATGGGCCGTATCCGCCGGTCTGGTCTTGATGATATCGAGTGCTGGCAAGACCTTCATCAACGCAGGGTCGTCGATTGCAAGACCAAATCTGCCAGCAACGTCAGCCTTACGCCCCCTACTTGTCTGGAGGTTCATAAACGCCCTTTGTCTTAGAACCTCGTGATGATGCCGTTCGTGTTCGCCGCTAGTCAAGTCGAAGTTCAGGTTGCCACGATCCGTGAGGGTCACATTGCACATTCGACATCCTTGTTTAGCTGTAGGGCGCCGGAACCCAGAATTGTCCTGTTGTTGTGGGAAGTCGCCGGCTAGGAAGACGACGTGGCCGTGTATAAACGACGGATGCCCGTGGAGGTTTACGTACACTCCGTTCTCAACATCTCGAAGACTATGACCAACCTGCTTCCACACATCATCGTCGTTGGAGGCATGGGGTCCAAGCGTGACCGGCATCACGTTCATCTGTCGGAATCGATCGGTACGTACAAGATTGGCGAGTCCTGTGTATATCCCCATAATTGACTTGTGCATGGTCCTATAGAGGCCAAAACCGTCAGCAAATAGGATTAGAGGTACAGATATCACTTCAACATCATGTCGATCAAGAGACGTGATTATTGCCTCTCTAGTGAACTCTTCAACCTCTAACTCAGCTCGAATTGGGGGACTTTTGACAATAGGGAAGAATCGCTTCAACTTCGTATTGACCTTCCGACGTATGAGGATGGCTGCAGGGTGCGGTTGCATGCTATAGTCATCCTCGCCTGGAAATTCGACGTCACTACCGAACGTATAGTCAATATGAACTGACTGTATTCGGCTAATGATGTTGCGTTCAGATATCAAGAAGGCTTCATTCTCTGCCATGACATATTCGTTGTGTGGCACTGGTTCTCGGGGGAACCCCTTGATGCTGCTTCCCATCGGCTCGAGTACATCTTTGAAACTAGCAAGATGTATCATAGGTTCGATTCGGAGCACTATGTCGCCATGTGCCGTTAACGGATTTGATCGTTCATCACGCCAAACTTCACTAACACGTCCTTGGTGATACACGTTGGTCGATGATGAGTTCTGGCACGATACGCAAGCTGTGTTATGACATTTGAATTCGATGAAATCGGACGGGATAATGGCGGCGTGGTCGTGTTGACAATGTGCGAATTGGCCTGATGTCGAACGGGCAGAAGAGGCCCAGGCTCGGGAATGCCAGGGGTGCATTTGGCGATCGTTATCGACCATGAGGGCGAGTCCGAAGTACATCTTTTTCTTGACGTCCGACGCTAACAGTGTTTTTAGGTATTCAAGGGAGTTGAAGAAATATAGCTCCTGTTCTGGTACCTGGGCCGGTCTGCGATTAAGCCGAGCTGTTGAGAGCTTTTCAGCCTGCAGCGGTATCATTGCCTTCCGTAGCTCTATAAGGGGTAATCGACGCTTCATTGAAGCCTTCAAAGTCTGTACCGATGTGGGTAACGAGGCAAGGTCGCGAATTGTGTCGGCACTGATTTGAGATTGCAGGATTTCTCGCAGCCCTCGATACGTTCGATCTGTGATACCGTTCAGCTGAGCCCAAATGGCGAGCGCCATTTGGATATTGGACAATAACACAGATGTACAGTGATGCTCAACGGGCTTTGAGACATCGACAGCTGCCCAGGTCTTACGGCTATCTGCAAGCGATCTGAGCGACGGAGATTCCCGCATATAGTCAGGAAGACTAGTATCGTCGTCGTCGCTAGGATAACCATTGTGGCCGTTGGCATGTTCATCATCACTATCATTGTCGACCTCATTATTATTATCCGCTTCTGTATCGCCACCTGTGTTTTGAAAGTCAGCTAAATGCTGAAGTTCTTCGACGGTAGGGAGCTCTTCGTCTTGGGCTGTAGCAGCGACTGCTTCATCCAATGTACTATCGGCGACGTCTAGAAGCATGTCTTCGCGCATCTGCTGAAGTTGTTCGTTTAACTCGACCTCATCAAAGTCCTGTCATTCATAATGGTCAACTGAAACCCTTGCGTCAAAGTACGAACCCTAGATTGACGTTTGGAATGAGCATCGATGGACTCACCGTCGCGAAGTCGGCCTGTCCTAGGCCATCGTCGACATCCCCATCGTCATCATGTGTGGACTGAAGGCCGGCTTTGTGTTCGATATGGGCTAGAATAGCCAGCCGATTGCCTCTTCTACGAAGCATCTCGACAGCTAGCCTATGTGCTGTTGCATGGATAGAGACTAATAGGGAACACTTGGTCAGACGGGAATGGGAGGTAAACAACCTTATGGTGTACAACCTTAGGGACAAGGGATAAAGAGACCTGGTACAGTGTGTAGACAGGCAACGACCTAGACGGGAGTCATAGACGAATGTATTGTGTGTTTTCATACGGCCTTGACTGGGAAATGAGAGGATGGAAGGGAGTGGTAGGTAGGGACTGCCAACTGGAGGGAAATCCGAGATATATAGGCAGGCTCGGACTGGGCAATGTGCGATTTAGGTAAGAGCGTTGCCCGTATAAGGGAAAGTGTATGCCGTTGCTTCCTCAGTTATCAGTCATGTAGTCATGCAACTTCCAGACGAGCTCGTCAACTAGAAAATGATAGGCCAATGCCACAGCATGTAAGTTTTTTCATAGACAAAGCCCCTTCCCTATATTTCCATTTTCTTCGCTCCGGCGTTTCATCTCTCTTATAAATTCTTCTCTCCCCCGTCTTCTTCTCTTCCGCCTTTTCCATTCCTCTATCATTCATCACCTCCATCGTTTGTCGTCTCTACACTGCTTTCTTTCACATCTTGGCTTCTCTCAAGCCCCTTTATATACACTCTTATATACAAGCCTTTCAATCTACCTATCAGCTTGGAGAGAAGTCCACATGACACGCATGCATGCATGAATAAATGATTGACTGAAGGGATAATCACCCGGACGTGGATCTCCTCATACATATCGAAGCACCGAGCAGGGCACTCGATGATGCTCGCTACATCGTTCGGGCAGACGATATCTGTCCTTACACGTCAATGGTATGGTATAACAATGAGTGTATTGTGATTGTTACCTGCTCACTGTACATAACAGGAAGAGAAACACCATATATACTAAGGCATCATCACCGCTCCAGCACTGCCGTTGAGTAGCACTTGACTCTTCTTGACTCATCGAGTCCGGTGACACAATTGCTTCTCCATGCTTTTGTGTCTTAACGTGCTTCGATCGCGATGCCTTTCCCATTTCGCTATATAGGCGATCTTTTGCAGGATCTCGATGACGAGGGTCGCAAGTCGCCGGACAAACAAACACCTCCAGAAGAGATCATCGAATACTGGTTCGAAGAGCATCGATCTCTCCTGAAGGAGTCTGCCCACGATGCCTGCGCCATTCTTTCCACGTTGTGGTTGCCCGAGACCAGGACGGACCGGGTATACAACATACAAGCTCCGAGATTGCAAACAATATTCGTACCGAGTTCGGGGATATTAGGAAGTTCAGGCTGAGGCATGTATCTGTGTTAGAATCATCAATTGGGCATGTTATGGACATTCCAGTATGGGAGACACATGAAGATGCCGGACAACTCGGGCTGCCAACACCCAACACCCCTTATAACGGATTATACTATATAGTGAAGTCAGATACATGATCAATACATGAATGCGTCTAACATTACAAATTGCGAACACCTCGCACCTGTGATTGCTACTTATGTGACTAGAGCACCAATATATCAAAGCCCTTCAGGAGTAGGCACCTACCGGTAGGCAAGCCTTGATGATAAAGAAGTGCACTCTTTCTAGATGGGCATTACATACACACATCATACGTCGGTACCTAGGTATGTACCTACATATATGTAGGTTATGTAGGTAGGTCCTACCCGGGATGTATGTGATAAATGTTACCTACAGGTCGACCTTATGTAAATTTCTCGGTACGTACCTCCTATAAATGGTCGAATTTGATAGAGTGCTTGCTTGCCTCCTATTCCTTACCTACCCGGTACCTACCCGGTACCTACCTTAAATATGACCTAGATAGAGTGCTTGCTTGCCTCCTATTCCTTACCTACCCGGTACCTACCCGTTACCTACCTTAAATATGACCTAATCAACCGGGCGCTGACGGGAGGTCGTGCCGCCCGGGTACATAGGTACCTATCTGCCTACCTCTCCTTTACGAACAATCTGAGACGTCGGTCGCATTTACAAGGCCTTCATTTGACTACATACCGCCTTCATGTATGCATCGTATCGACGTCGACCAGAGGATACTCGACACAACAGGAAGAACGTCTATCACAAGATCATCTTTGGACGAATCAATAACACATCTCGTCATGGCTTCTCCAGTAGGCTTCCCATCGCTGATCCCCATGTGAAAACACCAGCCATAGGTGGGATAACTGACGCCAAACAACAGCCTGACAGACGTCGCTCAGATACATCAGACTTCCCCAATCCGATATTTGATTATGGCGACAACATCGATTTGTCACCGGAGCAGAATGAAGCACTTGTTATGACGCCGGTCGACGAGTTCATCCGCGATCACGACGAATGGGAAGACTTCGAAAGTAAACGAACACGTAAACTCATGGAAAACAACCGTTTAAAAGTCAACGAGACGCGACTCAAAGACTGCTCTACTCCTCAAGAATTTTGGACTACCGTCACTAGAATCGTACCTATTCGACCATGGTACAATAATCATAAAGTCATCAGACACCTTGCCAATACTCGTCCCATGGCGAAGCCATCAAACAATGTTCCTTGGCGAACATGTAGGCTATGGATTCAGGGAGTTTTAAAGTCTGGTTCGACTCAAAACTGGTCCGATAACGCAGAGATCGAATGTCACGTTATAGATGATAACATATGGGAGGCAGTCAGGGTCATAGGAGATGCCGACGAGGGACTCGGGACGTTTCCACGAAAACTATTGATTATGCTTCAAGGAATTGGTGCTGGCTGGATATTGGTTCAACCAGAGAAACGTATAATCCCACGATGCTGGAAAAGATGGGCTGACCAGAAGGGAATCGTATACGCGGGATGTCAGCCGAATATGTCCATCTCTCGTTGCCTCAACAACAACAGAAGCTATGCGTCCAACACGATGACGCCTGGACCTAAATCACTACAACTCACCTCATACGATTCAAGGTCTGATAAGCCGGCCATGTTGGATAAGACGATTAAACTGGATATAACCCTTGACGAAGATACTGAGCCCTTGATCGAGGCCGACAAGCACATAGTCGTCCATAATGAAGTTGCTACATCATCACTGGAGCGACTTAATAAGACCGAATTCATAACTGACGAGAATGGGGACATCGACGAGGACGACTTCTTTGAAGATGCTTTAAAAAATGCCCTCACTAATGGACCTATCGAAGGGCGTATTAGAGGGCTTATTCATGAATCTTTCCAAAACGCCGGGATAGAAACAACTCATAAGTTACATCATACCATACAACGCATTGCAAGTCGAGCCATCCGAAGTTCAAATCTTGCTATTCAACGATTAGAAGAAATACACGAGAAGGACAGAGCTGCTACCGCTACGGTCATTGAGGGGTACAAACACAGGCTTCAACAACAAGAAGATACATGCGCCATCATAAGGGCCCAACTCGATAATCTATCTAGTCGGATATCTTACATAGAGCAGGATGACACCGATTCCGACAACAGCACTTTGCCCGCAGAAGCAGCCCAGACAACATCACACAGCCAGAATCAGCATGAATCGTTGTTGACCGACTCCTCTCAGACTATAGACGGAGACATCACCCCAACGTATACCAAGGCCGACAAAGTCAGGGAGAGCTTAAACGATACAAGTCCTCATGGCTCGAGTCGGACGACTGCCTGCAAGAATCTTCATGGACATAGCGGCCCGAACAACGACCATATGACTCGCCATACAAATGAAATTACCGATCATACTGTCCCAAGTACAACTTCTCAAGCAAATGACAATGCGATTCCAAGTATTCCAGATGCGACCGAGAACAGCCATGCCTTCTGGCATGGCACTACTTCCAATTCAGCCACTGGACCTGGCACTGGCTCAGTCAATGATCTTCATATGATTTCACATAACAGAAAAAAGCGACGTGTCCGGTGGTGAAATCCCTAAGCATACTTACCTATGAGTCCGATCGATTACGAACTTCCAACAGCCGGACGGGATGCCACCCCTATCCACAAGGCTGCCCCTGGACCTCAACCTAACACCAACTGGATGCATGCTACGACACAGACAACAGATGATAGGGTATCACATTATCATTAACTATCACACTATACTAAGATACCTAATAAAAGGTCGGGTTAAACGTGTTCATAACCACCTCCTATTATACAGGGATGATGACCGGACACCAAGAACGCAACAACATAATGGTACCAAACACATAATCACCAAACGCAGCCATCTAAGTGCGTGCATTTGTTAAACATCAAAGTCGCTGATATCGTCGGCAGGCGGAGGTGCTGGCATAGTCACATGAGACAGAGCAGAGTCAGGGTTAGGCTTCTGCTTCTTCGTCCCCCGGGACCCTTTCACGGAAGGACTTCGCTCAACGAACATGCCTCGACGGACGTTCTTGAAATTGCTATGACAAGGCAGGGCAACATAGCGCATGATGCGTGTCTTTTGCGCATCTGATGCCTCACGGGGATTTTTCTTCACCGTGCGTATATAGCGAAGAGTCTCAACAACATTCCATTGCCAAATTTCTAAGTCACAGTTAGAACACTCACGCGGGGTGCATGTTGACGACGTGATAATGCGGAAGCAGGTATCTTACGTTGACAATAGTATTGGGCAAGGGGTTTGCTGGATTCGGCATCGACATAATGTCGGAACCAATGCCAAACAACGTAAAACCGGTCCCAAGACCAGGCTGCAGCAACCTTCTCGACAAGAATGTCGTCGCTATAGTCGACACGGGGATCTGCAAGCTCAGCCCATGGCCCTAGGGAATCTTTATCGCCGTCGATCATGAAACGGCAGAACCTCTACATCAATTAACTCAATACCACAAGATAATAGCATCAAGGGACATACCAAACAGTTCGCCAAGGTCTCAGTCTGAAAGCGCCTATGAAGAGCAAGGACAGCACGGCGCTCTTCATCATAAATTTTCGAATCTGGACTAATGGTACCGCAAATCTTCTCAAGGAGAACGGCTGTCCTTATATCCTTCTGTTCGCCATACAAGAAATGCTCCCAACGAACTTCTGTAAATTATTGGTCAGTCGTCGCATATGAGACACACTTAGAAGCATAACGCAGACGGGTAATGCAATGCATGGAACTACAACTGATGTGATACGTAGGGCAACCTGTTTTGTAGCAGTGTACGGAATATAACGGTAGGCGTGTAGATACCTCGTTGCCGGCGGCTTGCCTGCTCGTCAGCTGCTGCAACTAACTTGTCGGCAACGGAATCATCGTCTCCTTGTTCATTGTCATCACGATTGTGCTTCCTTTTCTTTCGCTTCGCGCGCTGGCTTGACATCTCCGTTTGTCGGACAGTCTAATAGCTTGTCAATAAACAACAATATAGCAGAAGGCAACGCAGCACGACATACAGGTGCAACATTAGACTCATCAGGAGTGAGCGTGTCCGGCTATTAGAGATATGTATATTAGTTTCGATTTCCTCGAAGAGACGGAAGACATATGATAGATGTCGACATAAACTGACTGATTGCCCCTGGTTGCGAGCAGATAGGAGCATCTGCTCAAGTAGGGCGGGATCAAGCCCAGAGAGGGGGTATGACGACGTCTGAGAAGACATCGAATGAGCTATGCTATGAACGACACACAGGTATTGACTTGGCAGTGCGCAGGATGAGTTTGCCTGCATACGACAAATACGGTGGCGTTGAGACACAACGTGATGGTATTGTATAGGATGTGTATGATCGCTGCCTACCTACCTACCTACCTATCTACCTACCTACATACCTCCTAAGGTTGCTGGCAGGGTAGCTACCTACATGGACGGGAAGCTTATGTTTGCCACAAAGGAAGCCATTATGAACGTTTATAAGAAAGCACCGGTTGAAAATCGGTTTAAACTTTTAATCTGCATAGAATATGAACGTTTACGAGAAAGCACCGGTTGAAAATCGGTTTAAACTTTTAATCTGCATAGAATATGAACGTTTACGAGAAAGCACCGGTTGAAAATCGGTTTAAACTTTTAATCTGCATAAAATTACATATGAAACGATTAATGCAGGCATACCGTTTGGGAAAAACTTAAACGTTTATCAACTTTAATCGTTTAAAATAGTTTCATCGCTTAAAATTCTCAACGCTTACCGGTTTAAACGATTCGCACGCTTAATCCGATAATCTACAGCAATAAATTCGCAAACTAGTGATGAACGGTTTAAAAAACTCCCGAAACTCTGCTACGGACGTCAGAACCGATTTTCATCCCGCCAGCTCCAAACCGTTTTCTCCACTAAAACTTTTCAACACGTCCAGATCTCGAAAACTTGTTCGCTGCAAGCATACGAAACTGACTGAAATTGAAAGGACTTGGGAATTCAGCGGGATCATCTGGTTAAGCGGTGTAAATCATGTCGGCCCCACCGCGTGGGGGTGAGAGAGGCGGCAGAGGCACCCGCGGTGGACGGGGCGGGAGAGGCCGCGGTGCATCTTCACTGGAAGCGCAGTCATCTGCTGCCGGCGATCATGCGCCTGTTTCTGAGACACAAAGCGGTGGCGATAAGCCCGTCGCCGCGACCAGAGCCTCCAGAACGGATGGCCCGGTCATATCTGCTATCTTGCGATCATCTGCTCCGGCGACAGCTTCCTCGTCGCGGGGTACTACTTCTCGCTTTAAGCCGAAAAATATCCGCAGAGATGAGGCCGAGCGCAAGAAGCTTGAGGATGACAGAAATCGCGACCTTGCGATCAAGGTCAAGGCGGAGGAGCGCGAGTTGAGAGCCGAGGAGCGCAGAGCAAGAAGGGGTCGAGGCAGGGGCAATGCGCCTCGGGGCGGCCTGACAAGACGCGGTGTCGCGGCAGGCGGACCCTTTTCTGGAGGGGCAGGTGCGTTCCATGTTTCACCTCAATTCCGCAGATACTGTGCTTTGTTTTGTATGTCTTAAATGCTGATTGGCGCGCAGATAACATCAAGACGGACGGTGGGGACGTGCGCAAGGGATTCTTCGGATTTGGTTCTGATAACAGTCTTCGTTACCGTCCCAGACGCGAGCACGAAGCCAGAATCAACACGGATCTTCTCAACAGTCTTTCCGATGGTCAGGATTCAGACGGCACTCCTCTATACCAGCCAGTGCGTTATGCCCAGAAGTCAGGCGGAACCATTCCCATCGGCATGCATCGTACGTTGTATCAGGAGCCTGAGGTCAAGGTCAAGACCCAGGCAGAGCTTGAAGCGGAGGATCGCCAGTCTTCCGATGATGAGGGAGACTTATTCGTTGCCGATCCCGGCCCAGATATCAGGAAACTGAGCCTGAACAATGACAACGAAGTCTGGCATGCAGCCCCGAAGCCTAAGTCGGCCGTTAAGACCGAGCCTGGAACCGAAGGCGAAGGAGGCGATATAGACATGGCAGACATTCCCGAGGCGCCGAAATCTGCATCAGACGCGGCCATCGAGAAGATGCAGAAGCGCAAGGAGAAGAAGATGGCTGAAGACCCCGAATACATGCAATCGGAACTGGATGCGGAGGCCCTACTGCGCACTCTCAGTCTCAACCAGCCGGGTGAAGACGGTGAAGGTCAAGAGAAGGACGATCAGCTATTCGTTATTCAATTCCCACCCATTCTCCCCCCCTTGGTTAGACCTTCCGGTAAGAAAGACGGAGCAGAGGACGATATGGACGAAAGCGAAGCGGGCGCCGGAGTCAAAGTCAAACTCGAAGACGACGCCGAAGCCACTCAGCCGAAGAACATGGGTCTTCCCGCCGAAGGAGGCTTCATCGGTCGACTCAACGTGCGCAAGTCCGGCAAAGTCGAGCTGGACTGGGGTGGCATCACGCTTAACCTCGGCCTTGCGACCGACACCGATTTCTTGACGACCGCGATGATCCTCGAGCAGAAGGAGAACGTAGAGACGGCCGAGGAGAGCGCAGGCGTCGCCTACGGCATGGGCCAGGTATTTGGCAAGTTTGTGGTCTCACTCCCCTGTGAAGAGGAGGAGGAATGGGATCCGAACATTGATGACATTATGCGCGAAGCTCATATGGGTTTAGAGCGCTAGGAGTTGCCCAAGACTTATTCAAGCATTCGACCGGGTGACGACCAGGGTGATGGGCAAGGTGGTGTTGACAAGGTGGCCAGATCGATGTCTGAAGTCAACATCGACTCGCCTGGTACACCATCGTCTTCAGTATCTAGACGCCAGAAACGCTCGTAGAAGGCACGTATCCCGTCCCTCCATTACAGGGCGGCCCTCGATACCCGTCCCAACCAATTACATTATGCCAGACGGGACCTTTATTGTCCCCTCACGGAGATGACTATTCACCCTGGAGGCATGGCTACTCTTTTAGTGGTTATACATGCCACAAACGTCGTAGTCCTACGGTTTGAGCTACCGTACAGAATTTGGTATTTCTGAATCAATAAACAAACCAGAAAGCAACGGCACATTGAGGAGGCCAAATTTTGAGGACGATTTTCTTTCGATAGGACGGGCAGGCGGCGATCAATCTGGGGTAAAATAAGAGGATGTACACTTAGTGTATGGTGGCATCAACATGATCCCCCTATACTCTTCAACGAGAATAATAAAAAAATGATCAAAAAGTAAAAAAAGGTAGTTCATCGCACTCGCTTCTCCTTATCAAATAATACCGTAGACCAGTTACATGAGTCTCAATCCCTCAAAGAGAGTATTACAAGGCCAGCGGCCAGCGATGTGAAGCTCAGCCCTGAGATCGCGGGATACTCTCACATAACCACCCTCATCACACCCACATAGAGTCACCATCACCATCTTTACCTCGAGCCAAGCCAAGACACATACCATTCTCACAGCAAGATATAATCCGAAGTTGAGAAATCAATTTACCTACCACCCCCATCTACCTACTTAGACCGACAACTTAACTCCATCAATGACCTCCTTAACCCCGAGCCACCCTTTCTTCAAATTCCTCGTCTCCTGCTTACATACCATATTTACTCCCAGACCCAACTCTCAGTGTCTCAATTCGGCATTTCTCCCACTCACAGACCGCCGTAAATACGAAAAACAATGGATGATGATCCTAGGTGAATTACCCTTACCTATTCCGCATTCCGTACCTGGAAGTAAGCAGTAAGAGCATACCAAGTGGGCCAAGCCTGGAGAAGGAAGGAGGTCGCGCATTTAGGAAGAAAAGAATGCCGGATTCGACTTTGCGGTGAATCAAGAAGCATTTGATTCAATTGTCGATGCTAATGGAGGTATCATGGTGTTCTCAGTCGACGGTGGTAAACATCAAGAGGCAATCCGTAATATGGACTGCAACGGACATTTTTGGTAACGACGATGTCTTCAACAACAGGGATGGATGTAACCTCGCGGACATAAGCCCTGTTAACCCGTACGGAATAAACATCCCCTGTCAGTACTTAACTGAAGGCGATAAAGAGAATCCATCGAGGCGATCTCACGGGATTAAAGATACGATACGCGAATTGTGCAGACGATCAATGATCACCTTCCGAGGATCCTGTAAGCATTATGATCTCTTGTATGATCACTTCTATCCATCTTCCATACACTCCTTACTTAAACAGACAGACGAATTAAAGGCAAAAGACGAAGCAATTGGTAAGTAGTTCTCTATGTGAAGAGTCGAAAGGAATTGTAAAAAAGAACGGAATTCTAAGCGCCGCGAACCTCGATCCGGTCTCGCGTTCACCCTAGACTCATCCATAGCATTGCAGGCTTAGCACGCAAGCGAGCGAACATGGCTACTAAATATACCTACGGAATACCTACCCTGCCTACCGTATCCGAGGCTCAAGCTCTCGATCATGGAACTTCGAAGTTTGAGTCGCGGGCCTGCCTATTGCGGCATGGTAGAAGCGAACCTCGAAGGGATTCCTTGCCAGGGTCCCTAGATATCAGTACGACCCTATGTAGGAACCGTATCTGCACGGGAGCATGTTTCTTTCTACACTTTCTCTCGTCATTCTATCCCCTACCTACCTACTCATAGTACCTATGCTGCATCTTCCACCGCGAACAACTGGAAGTAGGTAGAAAGGACGTAGGACTGGGTCGAGAAAGCCAGTCAGGATGGGCGCAAAGGACTTCAGCACGCTCGAAGTGAACAATGACTACCACGCGCTCCACCAGGGCAAATATCCCGAGGTCGTCCAACATGCCGACTCGCCAGAGGTATACTATGATCCTGCGATAGCAGCCCAGGTCGTCATGGCGGCGCCTGGGACACCATCGGCGCATTCATACTCGACGTACCCGGAGGTCTTAGCAACACCGCCACCGCCGCTGCCGCCGTCCGGCGCAGCGCCCATTCGAGAGAAACAAGCGACGGTATGCGGGATTCGGAGGCGAACGTTCTGGATCTCGCTCGTTGTTGTGTCGGTGCTGATTATTGCCGTCGTCGTCGGCGCCGCGGTCGGTGCTGTGAGGGGGAATATGGTCGGATCGAAAGCTAAGGGGGAGGGTGAGAGTACGAATAGTAATGGTGGTGATGGCGATGCGAATGGTGCCGCTGGTGGATTGCCGCGGTTATCGTTATACGAGGATACGCAGCTCGCGTCGGCCAATTTCACTGATACGTTCGGGAATCAGAATATCCTGTTGATATACCAGCTCAGCGATGCGTCGATCGGCATGTCGGCTTTCAACTCGTCCACGAATAAATGGGTTGTCTCGACGATTGTGAATGGGACTGTTAGTGGCGTCAAACTGGGCACGTCGCTGGCGTTGAATACGAACTGGGAGGATTCGAGTGTGAGTTCTCCTTTCACTAATCCTATACATCTCAAAGAAATACTAACAGATAGCTTATAAGGCCCCCGATGTGAGCATCTACTTCCAAGACAGCGGTCCCGTCGCAACAATCCGCTCGATGATCTACAGCAGCAGTGACAACCTCCCCACAACAACACCCATCTCCGCAAACAAATGGACCCCCTACGACGCCGCCAGCACCTACGCTTCGATCCCGGGCTCCGCCCTCGTCTCCTACGGCCGCCAATGCGAATGGTGCAACCAATTCGCCTACTTCATCTACCAAGGGCCCAAAACCCTCTTCCTCGGCCAACTCGAAGGCGACACCGTTGCCATGGAAGTCATCGACGTGACCGTGACGCCGTCGACAAATACCTCGATCAGTCTCACGTACTCGGGCACCCTGAACGGCGACGAAGACGCTATCCTACGACGCAGCCTCAACCTCTTCTACCGCTCGACCACGAGCGGATTGACGCAGTTGCGTATTGGAAATGGCGCTTATCTCCCGCGGTACGTGGGTCGCGATATCGGTCCGCGGACGAACTTCGCCGCTTTCACGACGGGGTTTAATGAGAGCTATGCGCGGAATCCGACGCCGTTGGGGTTCCAGGTGCTTAGTATTGACCCTGATGCTGGGGATGGGGTGCAGTTGACGTATTTTAAGGATGAGGAGTGGACGGCTGCGAGTGAGGAGGTCGAGGAGTTGGCGGAGTGTCAGGGCAGGGCGACTATGGCGGTCAACACGGCAAGGCGGGTATATTGTGTTGTTGAGTCCGGGACGGATGGGGGTGTGGAGATTGTGGAATGGGCGTGGCGAGGCGATCCGAGTGATGTGAGCACGTATATGAGTTGGGATAGAATCGGGGCTGTGGATGTTGGGGTTGGGAAAAATGGGCTGGGATTGGTTTAATAATAATTAATTTGTATGAGAGATCATGGTATAGATTTTAATACTGATGTTTACCTTGACATGGAAACCAAGGTGAAATGGCTGAAAGATGTGTTCGCAGACGCAGACGTGAATCTCATCAACCTGAGTGAGCTTTCGATCACGCGAGAGTGATGGTGATGAAGCAACCTGACTCAAGACCAGCGACTCCTTATTTTGTTGTCATATTGGATCGATCGTGGCCCTGGGTCAGATTGTCTCACTTACCTTGATACGATCCTCTATCGTCCATGAGCGAACCATGAACTCACACAAGGCGGTGACATGTGCTAGATAATGAGATGAATCACTCTGAACATATCTTGAAAATAGAAAAAAAGGAAGAGAGAACAGAGATGCAGAGCACCAGAAGCGAACACTCTCCTCACTCTCCTTTCCTGTCCCGGGAGTTTGCTTCTTCCCGTTAGGGGTCCTTTATTACGTCTCTCCCTTACCGCCTGCCCGATAAGACACGCCATGATCAGCACAGCAACATCGCTTCAAAGACATTCACAAGTACAGAAACGACTTGATATTCGTTGAACTCGGTGCGAAACTTTTTATTAACCATGAGCTAGACTAGAAAACAGCATATTCGCCATCCATCTCTCCATCTTATAGACAGGGGAACAGATAGGAGCAGCAGCATTTCGCAAGGCAAAGGGGCCGGCCTCAATCGCAGGTTTTTCCTGTCCATCAGATTCGTAAGTCGTTGTGAGAGATAAACGCCGAAACACCTCGCCTTGCCTCATGTATCGTTATCATTAAGTATCCGGTGTATTAGAGATTGAGGGGGAGGACGCGACGGCGCAATGGACATGTAGAAAGTAGTCTCTCATCTCACGCGGTCAAATCTCAACCAAAATGGTGTTTGTTTGTGCTCTTTGCAGTTTGAGTAACATTCCTATCTCCACCGACTTTTTGCACACGTACTTCAGTAGATAGGGCTTTTATAGCAAAAAGACAGCAACTGAGGTCAAATCTTAGCCCGTCTCCATGCCAGGGCCTCTTGAACTCGCGTGAACTGTCCGCATCTCTCAGGGGGTATGGCAACAGCAACAACCAACTCAGCGATCCTGGCCGGAGAAATCTAGTTTACAAAAGAACTTTAACGCACAATGTCGTTCAAGGTCACTCGCCATGTCTCCAACGCCAGTCTCATGCAAAGTCTATAAAGACAGAGGAAAGTTGAGAGCAATCAGGACATCCCTTATTAATTGCCGCCCATGATGCGAGGCATGGCGGCCAGGGACTTCGGGTCTCCCAGGTTGAAGCGACCGAAGTTCTCGTCAATGTCGAGGATAATCTTCAGCGCGTTGCGGCTGCGGGCATGGGGCGAGGTGACATCTTTCTCGCGCAAGTTCGACACTGCCTGGGCGACGCCAGTCTGAACCTGCTGCTCCTTGCCCTTGCCGGGGAATGGCAACAAGCTTTGTAGCACTTCATAGGCTGCAAGGGTGAAACCGAACTGGGGGGAAGATCGGAGAATACGTGCGGGGCCACCCTTGAAGAAGGCCTTGAAGCCTTCCTCCTTCAGGATGGTCTTGGCAGCATGACGCAAACCAGTGTAGCTGGTGTCGCCTTTGCGGGCCTCGACCTGCAGACGAGTCTTGATAACATCACATGGTGTCGTCAAGTAAGCGGCGGGCATACCGGCAATGGCACCAGCGGTGAGTAGTTGAAGGACGCCAAGCTTCTTTGTTGGCGACTCGCCAAACATATCTTTCTTGAGATGATTGTAAGTGGGGAAGTAGATGGCTGAGAAGGGAACATCTCTGAGCAGGCAAGCCGAGGCACCCTTATAGAGGCCCTTGAGACCGAGGTTCTTAACTATCCACATCGCCGAGCGTTTTGGGGCGCCTTCGGTTGCCTTGACCATCTCTCCCTGGACTTGGAGTCGAATCTTCACAATCTCGAGCGGATTCGTGAAAACCTGATCATGATTAGCTTGAGAACCAGCAAGATGCAACTGGCAGATAATAGTATGGACTTACGACTTGGCAGGCTCCTGCAGAGCCACCAGCCAGAATCTCGTAGGGAAGTGCGATATGTCCCGACTTCTTATCTGTAAACGCACCACGAACAATGTCGTTCACAGTAAGCTTGATGGCTTTTTCCGGTGCCACACCGACCAGCTGAGGCAGAACACCCGAGTACAGGCCGCGAAAACCCTCATTATGGACAACTTTTCTAAAACAGTCGATAGAGTTTTTGTACAGTCGCTGTCCGGGGTCAGCTCCGCGCTGGTTCTGCATACGGGTCTTGACAAGATCAATGGGATAGACCATGAAGGCGCCAAAGGCACCAGCGAGACTTCCCAGGAGGAAGTTATACGCGGATCCCGCAACTTGCATCAGAGGTGATGCACCAGTGGCTTTGGCGCGCGCGTCCGATCCACCGGAGATGCCGCGGCTGACCCATTGTGGATCAAGTACTTTGGCAAAGTCCTGCAAACCAAGTCGGCCGGATGGCTCGTCCAGACTGGCGAAGTGGAATAGGATATCGGCCTCCATAGGCGTGAACAGGGAAAACCGCGTAATCTTGGCCGCCTCAGTAAGGAATTCATTCCGCGTGATCTTCCCATCAGCGCTCTGACTGATAGCCTTGCGAATAATGAGCTCTACCAGATCCATCTCCTTGATGACATTCTGGAAAGCGCGCACATTGGCATAGGAAATCTTGCTACCAATTGAGATGTTGCACAGTGTTGAGAGATTCTCAAGCACGTGGTCCGATAACTTGTGTCGAGCTGTCTCAAGGATAATCCGAGCGAATTCCTCGGGTTCGATGTATCCATCTTTGTTCTTGTCGAATCGCTGGAAAGCTTGTCTGATACGCTCTCCCTGGAGGCCGCGCAGCATCTGAGAAAACTCCGGGTATGTGAGAGCTTGGCGCTTGGCTTTGTCGCCAACGTAGAGCTTAGCCCATTCGCAGTCCCAGTCAAAGGGGATACTGCCCTGGCCTCGGTTGAGTTCGTAAAGAGATCGGAAGTCTTCGAATTTGACAGTACCGTTGCCTTCCGCGTCGAAAAGTCGAAAAGCGACTTCGTACTCGGCGTCCGACTTGTTGAGCAAGTTCATGAACGCAGCCCAATCACCCAAGGTGATGTGGCCGCTTCCCGAACGATCTGCAACTCGAAAGAATACACCCCATTGGTTACGGTGGATTTTGGACTGTAGAAGGCAAAGACGCCAATGTTAGTAGGGGCCAAGGTCGAATCAATGGACAGGCTCAGTTGGGAAAAAGAATACGCACGTAGTTCGCATTAACCGGCGCAATGGCAGCGAGGAACTCATCGGGTCCCATAACCAGCTCACCACTCTTCTCATCCTTCCGGGCGTTGCTAACGAAGAGCGCGCGGTTCGAAGCAGACAGGCTAGCAGTCTCCTCGGAGCCGAGGAGACTGCCCTTGACTACTTCCTTGACAACAGTCGTCGGGGGTGCCATGATGGCGCGATTATGACCTCGTAGGCCTCGAAATTCGGATAATAAATGCGAATCTCCTTACCCAGGCAGACCAAGGTGTGGTCGGAGATAAAGTATCGAGGAGCGGTAGGCAGAACAACGAAGAGACCCGACGCCTTTTCGAGACGAGAATCTGGGGATAGGTAATAGATGTGTATGTGGAGCTCCGATAAAAGGCGCGAACACGGACACAAGATGAGGATGACAGGAGAGGAAGTAATACGGAAGAGGACTAGACAACGAGTGGATGCTAGCGTTAGTCTAGTAGGTCCAGTAGCAGTGGAGATCCACTAATCCGTTAGGTACCTGATGGTACTCGTACAGGTTAAACAGGAATTGGGTGGTATGAAGGTAGGTGAGTGGGTGGGAGGTAGTGTGCGGAATTCCTGCTGTACGGAGTAGGAAGGCAGAGGAGTCAACGAGTGAGCAGGACACGATGTCTCTGCTGGTAACAATACGATTATTAGGGTGTGTGTGCAGGTTGTTTAGTGAGTGAGCGTGGGAGGCGGTGATGTCCGGAGTTCGGAATTGAAGACGTGAAAAGATTGAGAAACAGTGGAGAAGACGGGAACGAGGCAGGAATTATTCTTACGTAGGGATGGGGGAGTTCGGTGATTTCACGGAGCTTGAGGCCACGGAACAGAAGAGCGGCGAGAAGGTGGGAAGTCCTTCAGCGGAATGGAAAATGGAAAATTTCCAGGTCCTGTGCTACGTTAGCGGTATGCAGGCTGTGCTAGCGCAAGGTACGTGGGTAAAGCTGAAAAGAAGGTTGGCATGGCAGTGCATCCAATGGGAAAATCCCTTCTTATCGGACGAGGCGCCACTTTTCGCTTATCGCACGCGCTAAGCCCTATCCGCACGATGACGCTAGCCAGCTCTCGCAACGTTCACGTTCATCTGCAACGGCAAGCACGAAAGGTACGAGCTTGGTACCTTTCGGTACGCGTCACTCAGGTATCGCCCGCTTTCTTTCGGCAAATCAACGCAGACACACTGTAGTAGCACGTACTCTTTTGGTATCTTTGAGGTACAGTACGGCGTTAACGGGCAGTCAAGACCTTGACGATGAGTGAGAGAAATCCTGAATATGGGCAGTAACGATGGTGGCGCGAATTACTGTAATACTTTGCTGACGGGAAGAGGGCAGTAATCATTCAGAGTATATAAATTTGCGATGGAGACTGGCAGTTGCTGACAGCCTTATTTATCATGAATTCCATCTTGGAGGATATCGTGACGTTTTCCAGGAAATGCCTCGCTTTGTGTATTCCGTAAGTAAAACAGGACCTCTCATATCGAAACATGTGGAAAAGAGACATATCATCTCTGCCTCTCGAACAGAGGTAGAATCTATCAACTTCTATTTAGGGTAACATATGCGACTTCCTTCAGTTGACAGACAATTACGTAGGTATCATATATTTACGACAGGAACGACCTAAATGTCAACCATCAGTTTGGGCAATTGCACCTAACGCGGAAGTCAGTCTGCGATGATGCTATACCATCGGCAGTCGCGATGAAATCCGCACAGTAAGTATCGAAACTTCAAAGTACCGTACTTTATGCCTCACGAGTCCCACCTGAGAGGTACCTACCGCGTACTGACAACGTCAAGAACGACTCGGATTGCGATGACGTCCTGTCGTGACTCCACCTCCTTCCTAGCCGACTCGCACCTGACCTAACCAACTGAATCTAGGTATGTAGGTACATAGCAGATGCCTCTTGCCGAAATCTGACGTAGATAGTGCTGGTACTTGTAGATATCTGACCCTAAACTTATCTACGGGAAGTGACGATCATGATCAGGGTGGAGAGCGAAAGATCGGGAAGAAACGAGGCTATTCCCAACTGGACGTGTAAGAGTGTGCATACAAACCCCGTTGATTAGCTTTTGCCCCACAGGCTATACTCATATAAAATGGGCTTATATTAAGAGGCGAAATGTAGATCCGAGATAGGGTAGAGAGTATCATTCGAAAAAATCTCTCCTCAACGTATGAAGAAAAGATAGATAAAAAAATGCAACCCCGACTGCATGCCCAGACCTTGGCCGTGCAGTGCCGCCTATCCCCCCTCGCAGACTGCATGAACATGGCACATACATAATCTGCATCTTGCAATCTAAACTCAACCGCGTCGATGGGAGGCTTGGGGTTTCGCAGTTCTCAAGTCGGGATATTGTTTCTCTTGGATGATGATGGATTCGTGAGCGCGAGGTGTGGTCTGCAGATTACACACATCACAACGACTTTACGGTGGGTTTTCCAGTGCAAACTGATTGCGATCATGTATGAATGACCTAGATAGACCTGGAAGTTCTCAAGGGCGGGTCGATAAGCCTTCATCTCACAGTTCATGGAATCGCATACATGAGGTCAGTTAGATAGATCATCCGCATCATCCTTCAAGAAATCAAATCAGAGCTCCAAGATATGTGGCAGCTGCTTAGCATTTGGGTCATTGTAATGATGCGACCCTTGGTGTGAAGAGAGGCTATCCCCCCTTATGTGTGGTGTGTATGGACTTGACGACCAAAACATATTGATCAACATCGATTCACGGTCACCCAAGATCTCATCTTTCGAAACGCAAACATGCGGGGGATCGGTCTACGACTCCTCCACGAGACAGACATCACAGTCACCGGAAAGATTGAGAAAGTTTAGCAAGTGATTTTGGATTATGGAGAGGACGATGAAGTCCCTGATTAGAGCTAAAGTACACATCGCGTTTGCCAGGCCTCAAATGCTCACAGGAACGAGCTTGAGGTTGTGCGAACTTGGCTTGTCCCCTACCAAAAATAAAACTCAGGCACCTCCTGAGAGAAAATCAGCTTCGATGGGTCGGTAGTGGATAGACACCCACAATCTACAGCAAATCCAGCATTGCAAGTGAGGAAAATCCGACGGCTATGAGCAGTTCTGTGTTGCCTGCTTGCGGCCATACACCCGATCCCACCCCTCAAGGCTGACCAAACCACCAGGTCCCTCGCCTCAAGACGCCTGCAACGCCGGTTTTTCCCTTAGTATACAGCAAGATATGTTTTCCGGAACGCCTTGGGGGAATCAATGCGGACTCTCAGGTGGAGCATCGCAACAAAGGAATATTAGCTATCGTTAACCTCGTAAGCTCGTCGTATGTCGTCGTCAACGGGCATGTGAATGCCCAAAAAGATTAAGAGTTAAAGGGTAAGGAAGAAACGAAGGTGTTAGAGTCGCCGAATGGAACAGACCTAGATTGTACTGTGACGGAGCATCTAGCCTTGGGTTTGAATGGTTAAGTCAAACGTCTGCATTCCAGCAAAGGGAGCTACCGTGGCATCGGCATGGAAGGTATCCGAGGACATCAGAATGGGGAGAGAGTGCTCGAAGGGGAGCACGAAGCCCTTGCGGATCTCTTCCTCAACATAGCGGGCGCCGTGGTTGAAGAGCTCGTCGCAGTATTTATCGTATACTGCGGGGTGGTGCTTGCGACCGTGTCGACAACAGGCCAACAGCATGGCGAGCAGCGGCTTCAGCTGGGAGAACGTGTAGCCGGAAAAATGGACGTGACCAGGAGTCTAAGAACAAGTTAGCAGAGATGGCATGTCGAGAGGACGACTAACGACTTACCCATGGACCTAGGTGCAACATCAGACGAGCAAGGCAATGAGCGCCGGCTGCCGTGTAGCTAGCCGGGGTTGCGACAAATCGCTCGTCCATGAGCGCAACCTCAAGGAAATACTTGGCCAGCGTACGAGTCTCGAGATTATAGTCGTCCGCTTTGCTAATGCGGCGCAAGAAGCTCATCGGGCCAGGCCAACCGAGATCGAATTCAAGCATACTAAGCATGTATCGCTCGGCCTTGACAATCTCCTCGCCACTAAAGGCTCCACCCACCATGAAGACAAGCTCCTGGACCGAGGGACAGTTGATCTCTTCGTATTTGCCTGCGATGAGGAGAGCGGAGGCACCGACCAGCTGGAGCTTGTTGCCGGACACGACCTTGATGGTCAAAAACCGATCAATTAAATTGGCGGTCAGAAACAACGTCTCGGGGAAAAGGGCAAAGCGACCGTGGACTTGAACGATCCAGTCCAGCAAGGTGCCGCGCAGCGACCAGGTGACCTCGAGCTGAGAGTCCATGTAGTGAGGGTTGGGCAAGAGCATATTCTAGTCACAAGTTAGCAGCTCGTCCATTTGTTCTAACCCATCGCTATATCTCACCTCTTGCTCTAGCATGTAATCAAATAACTCCTTGCCGTATTCCTCTAGCAAGGTAATATCAGCGTCATCCGCCTGGATCTCTTCGGGGGTTCGCAGGTTCTCAACAAGCTTCCTTGCTGCCACAATCTCGTCTTTGTCCTTCACCGTGACCTTCGGAGGCATCATTGCTGTGATGAGGCACGAAGAGTTATCGTCGGGGGGTCGACGAGATTTGTCGTCGCTGCTGCAACCTTGGTCGACAGGGTAGTACTCTTCCTCGTCGTTGTAGTCAGACACGTACGCTTGATCATCATCCAAGCCCGGAGGGGTGGAATCACACTGAGGGTCGAAGTGGGGTCCACGCTCACGGTGACTACGTGAGATAGGGACCAGACGAGGGACATGAGGCGGCTCGGGCAAGTTCACAAACTGCTCTGGTGCATTGGTGAGAAACTGCATCTGCTGCAGAGGAAGTCGTTGGCAACGAGGGACAGGCACGAGAGCTGTTTCTCCCTCGACAGGACCATGGAAACGATACTCGGCAGCTGAGGATGAGGCGTGTTTCTGGGGATGGGCCTCATGCTTAGATCCACGAACAGCCTTGGTTCCCTGGGGTCGGGGCGCCTCTGCGAACAAATTCAGACCAGTGCCCAAGGGAACCGGCTCGACTGGTTGCTCTTGCTTGGGCTGGGGTTTGAGCGTGTTGGAAGGCTGTTCCTGAGTAGCTCGGAGAACCTGAACGGACCAATGCTCAGGTGCAACCGTGGAAGCCTTTGCAGGTGCGAGTTCGGTCTTGCCTCCCTGTACATCCTTATACACATGGTAGCTCGACTGAGAAGCCTTGCCACTGGCTGTTCGCTGGCCTTGAGCTGGTTGCACGGTGTATTTCGAGTGGCCAACCGAGACAGAGCGCACAGCGTTCTTGGGGGGACGTTGGGCAGGGTTCATGGCGGTAGTCTGAGAAGCGGCCTTGGAACTGGCGAGCTTATGATTTTCCTGTGCCTGGTTGGCACCAGCTGTAGCGGTACTCTGGGCTTGTGCGAGCGATGGCTTGCTATCGTGAGCATCTCCCGAGTTTGTGGGGACTCCATTGCGTTCTCCGAGCGCAACGCGCTTCGAGCCAGTACTAGTACTGCGGGACGAAGACATGTTGACGAGGTGACCCGTTGGCTTGCAATGGTCATGTACTATTTTGCCGGCGGGAAGAGGCTTGTTCTCATTTCCCGGGGCGGGTAGAAGATGGTTACTGCGCCCGCAGGGCTTTGCAGACGAATGCGAAGTTAGCATGATCTCAAGCTTGAAGTCGCCAGTCAGGCGTTACAACTGCGTCTCTAGTGAAGGGAATGAAGCCGATGGGCAGGATGGATAAGAAGTAGATCGTTCTGGGTATCTAGAAGATTGAAATGGGCAAGATAGAGAGTGGTGAGTGACACATGTGGAGTAGAAAACTGGAAATGTTGGAGGATTGAGAGATCAAGTGGGCAGGATGTAGAGTGGTGAGTGGAAGATGAATCAATGAGGGCAGAGAAGGAGTAGGCAGGTCAGCTAGGTAGGTAGGTAGGTTGGATGACTGAATGCGCCCTGGCCCTGGGGCATTGGGAGATGCCTGAGCCAGGGCCAGAAACAGCCAGTGTAGGTAGTGTATTAGGTACAGTCAAGGGAGCACAGGACAGGTGAACAAGTAGGTAGACAGGACCTCAGAAATACATAGGAAGCCACTTACCTTATCATCCATACTACGCAAGATAAACTATGCAGATGTCGCCGACAGATGTCGATTAGGTGAGGTGAGGGGGGTAAGGTGAGGGTGAGGTGAGCGGCGATGATGGTGTGTGTTTCGATGACACAAATAGGAAGTTGCGCGTGAGACTAGGGTGAGGTCTACCTGGCCTTGGAGATGACACAGCGCGCGCGACGATGTCCTTGAGGAAATAGACCCGATTGTCAAATGAGTGACTGGCTGGCGCGAATGACTAGGACGGAAGAAATGATGATGAGGCCCGGAGTGTAACGAGATGGGAATATGATATTAAGACGGTTATGTAGACCTCTTGGGTAGAGAGATACTCTCGACACACCAATGCGCGCAGACGTGTTGGGGGCACCGGCGCCGAGTGAAGGCCGTGAATCTAGGGTACTGCCTGTGACTTGTCCTGCGCAACTGCGATGAGTTAGTATACCGATACAATCACGCTTCTTGTATGCGGTCGCATAGCAAAGCTGCCTAGCCCAAATGGTGCACCTGGAGAGACGGTGGACGTCCAGGCGCGAGGAAAAGAAGAGTGCAATTACTTACCAGCAGATTAGGGATATGCCGGTGCAATTATTGGCTCAACTACCGGCGACGTGCCGAAGGCTTAGATAGGTTAAGAGAGTCCGGCGTGAACAAGGATTGCCACGGTGCACGGATGAAGGAGGAAGAAGACGCCTGCGCTGCGCGGCGCGGCGCTGCGTGTGCGAATGTGTTGTATCCCGTCGCCAGTGGAGGACGCCGAGCTGCTTTGGGGGCTGAACCGATGGAACACAACAACCCGTCAAAACATCAACAACAACAACAGATACGAGACAATAACAACAGATCGTTGTGCTGGTGAGCCGGCGCAGGGATGAAGATTGGGGGGATGCAGGGCTGGACCAGTGTCTGAGATTCGGTGCGATTTGGTGTTCGGGGGAAAAGTCGAGGAGGATGGGGCGGGTTCTGGAGATGTTGTTGTTATGTTTTGGATCTGAGATTAAAAATGCAACGCCGTTGTCAGGTCTTCTAGGTCAGGTCAGGTCAGGTCAGGTCTTGTCTTTGTCACCCACACCGAGGTATCTGCATTGAGGATTCTCAGAGTACGAAGTCGTCGAGTCCAGGTACTTGCCTTTTGTTCGTGCTGTCCACTGAATCCTCGGTACCGCGGCATCATCATGCGCGTACTCTAGGAAGCCACGGCCGAAGTATTGGATGTTGTTGGCAGGTACGGAATACGTTGTGCAGTCCGTGCCGGCCTGGCAGCCCTCTGACGGGCTGCAATGAGCAACAGACTCACAGCAAGTGCGTTTCAGAATGTCGCACAAACTGGTAGTCACGAACTTCGCGCCTTCCTCCGACTTGCAAGCAGGTTAGCAGTCACTGATTCTGTGCGGAATAGGCACGTGTAAATCTGACTTACGACAATGGCCTTTACTCATTCACTGCCTACTCCTTTGCTTCGGTGGTGGGGGTTTGATAGGTACTCCGTACCTAGGCCACCTACAAGTACATACCTAATGCAGCAGAACAACCTGGGTAGCGTACCTAATACGACTCACTACCTGCCCGCCCATATAATCTTGTATGGAGCTCCATGTACATATCTTAGGTATCCCACAGCGTCCCTAATGTATCTAAGTTAGGCCTGCATTTTGCGCTAAGTAGGTGGAAAGGAGTCGCTAACTACGCTAAAGGGATAGGTACGACTTCCTGGCGCAGTTACGCTACGTACGGATTACATACCACTAACAACGTACCGACTGCGGACATACCTACACTAAAATGCCTGCCTCACAGCCTAATGGGTCTATAGAGGTGAGCTACCTACCCTGTCAGCGGGCATTCTATTGCGTGCGCAGTAAATTGCGAGCTTCCACAGATACCTGCAAAATACAGTGCCGCGATGGCACGACCTTCTAGAATCTGTTTGTGTTGAAATACCGAACCTTCTTTTAGTGCAGTTCCTCTAGATAGTTCCGGTACCTGGGTAGTCTACTGGCTAGTATGCTACCGAATTGAGTTTAGGTCTGAGCTTATCTCGATACATAGGTGGCCAAGCTTCAGGTGTCCCAGCAACTGCGCCGGCAGATTTCCTCCCCTCCTTCCCCCCTGTGCTGATCCGGCGTACGTACCTAGTGTACGGATTAGGTAGTTAAATTAGGGAAAAATTAGGTGAGCAATAGCGTACATTACGCCTAGTTGCGCGCTACCTACAGTGTTGCTTCGTAGCGTACCCGTACACATTGGGCATTCCGTACGAATTTGAATGTGCGAGACAGGATGTATTGCTATATTGTAGACAACGGAATAGGTATACGCCCTTCAACCTGCTTTGTATGAGAGAAGTAGGTATCCATTGTACTTCATAGGTAGGTAGACAGTTCCTTCCTCAAAAACACCACTATTTCGTAATCCGTAGGTCGACGCGGAAGGAAGGAGGTACCTACGTAAGGGATGTACTCGTACCTCGGGAGATATTTTGGGCACGGCAAGTCGCCATTCTTGATCCGAGTGAACACTCCCCACTCTCCCGCCCTATGTGCGCATTTGTCTACGGAATGCACCTCACTTATCTCCTAGTATGCATTAGATAATGATCCCGGCTGTGGTTAATCCATAATCCGTAATCCGTAATTCGTCGCCCCTCCAGATGATTAGGGCAGGACGTCAGGATGTACGAAGTACGCGCATCTACCGGTAGGTATCTGGGCTGCCCGTTTGAGTCGTTACATGCGTAAGTTAGGCTATTAGGCTATGTATGCTCTCCTCAAGCTTGGAGGTCACCAAAGGGGCTACTGACGCCATCGCGTAATGTTTTACATGCGTCGTAAGGCAAGTCAAGGTAGGTAGGTCCAATCTGCTTGGTGGCCCTACGCCACGGCCGTTCGCGAGCGATCATACCCGCAGGTTGTGCGGGCCAAAGGGCGCGCCTGGAGGTGAGATTGCCGCCGGCCGAACCATCAGATCACGTACCGATGCAAGACTCGAGCCTTCCTTTACCCGCGCGTTGGCCCGGGAGACATAGAGGCTGTATACTTCACGGGCGCCGCAGTACGACATATTCTTTGGCTGATATGTTGCTCAACCCTGTCGTCAGCGACTGCAATGGCAGGTCGTTGTGTAGCCTTTGAGCGCGCAACCGAGAGGAGCATATAGAATGTAACAGCTAGTTTTGCGGCAGTCATTGACTGGCATTACTGGCTAACGCGCTGTATCATAACTTCAAACAATAAGTGTTTTGTTGCTGTTATCTGTGGTAGTTCGGCCGCGTAGATGAGCATCAGGAGGATAATTACCTCCATTCAGCCGGGATCGGAGACTGTGCCACAGACACGCCACAGGGATCCACCTTTCGGGGGCTGTCCGACTCCCGTCCATGCTTCGTGTTCCGTTCTCAGACTGGGAAGGTACGTACCGAATCGGCTGTGGCTGGAGAGGCTTGACCAGATTGCGCCCGGGATTCCATGGTACGGCCTCAATGTCAAGCCACATCTCGGTCAAAATCTCCACCCCGTCTCCGAGTATGACGTATGTAGTATGTAGATGATCAACTGCGTGTCGCGTCTTTCACGACAGCAGAAAATCCCAACAGTGCTGATTCATCCAATAATCACGCGTGTTTGGTGATGGTTAGCTGGGTGCTGCAGCGACGAGTATCATGATGAATCATAAAAGAACGAACACTACTCTAAACGAGTCATTATGCAATTGTCTCGTGTTGTTGTCTAACGGATGTGCGTTTAGACCCTAGAGCGCGACAGGCAGTCACGAACGGCACTCGAAACCATGTGACCTGTGCTTTTTTCCCCACGCCGGCCCACGACGGCCCACGCCAGGTGGATAAGTCCTGGGCGCCCGTCGTCGGGCATGCATTTTTACTCGCGCGACCGCAAAAACTCATCGGCATGTATGCAAACCTGGCCCGGCACATTCGCTACGGCGACGCGACGTGATATATGTAATTTTCAGTGCTTGCGCAACCATATGGATCGTTTCCGATGGTCGCAATCAACCCTGGCGTGGTTGCCTGCCCCCCAGGACCGGGCCGCTTGTCTGGGCTGTTACCTAAAATCGCCACCAAACCCCCCCGGTCTGATGCGGTTTTTCGAGCAGGATTCGCACCAGATCGGGCTCATGAAACGAACAACGCATTGGTGAGGGCTTTCATTAATGATGGGGTATGAGAGTTATGCCCCGTGTCTATGCCGTTTTCGTCTGTGACAAGATGCGACCATGCCATGTGTGTCAGGCTTGTGGCTGCGACGCCAGCAACGAGGGAATCGGCAGAGCTCGTATTACAGGGCGAGAACTGTCGCGACTCTATTCGAGAAGGCGAGCGCTCGAATTGGCGACTGAACGCAATGACGTTACCACGAGAACTCGGCAGTAGTTCGATCCTGATGATTCTGATAATGATGTATCTTGTGCGATGATGGCCGGCGTCCCGACTCTATCCTCTCAAGCATCATGCTCCCCATACAGTACCCAACTTGCCCGCCTTACTGTTACTAATCGTCCATGTCAATTGACCTCTAAGGCAGACTCTGCCGTGTACAAGTGTATGCGCGCGCAAGCTCACCCTGGGCGCAAAGGGGAAGCATCACCCGTGCTCTGCGTATTTGCATGCGCTGCCTGCTTACTACTCGTACTGCTCCGTACTCATGCGATCGAGGTGGCAATCGATGCCTCCTGGTTCCAGGGGCGTGCCGGTTGTTTGGTCTGTGTTTCATTATGATGAACAGCTGTCCGTCGATCATTTCAGGGTCGAAACACAAGCAATTCCCTTCTAGAACAAATAGTCAAGAGTCAACCGTCTTCTCGCCTTCATTGCGACATCTATAAATCGCCGTGTCTCTGCACTGGGAACTGGAGAACACACATGCGCCTACCTACTACATACTGCTAACGGTGGTCGTGAAGTAGGTACGGTGTAGCCAGGCCGATCAGCACGCACAGATGATATTCTCAAAACGGTCATGGGCATGTCGTAAAGCTACACAATACCAGGCCAAGACGATTCTATTGGATAAACTGGTTCTCAAGTGAGCGGTCAACAGACAATGTCACGGGAGATCTCTCCTCCCGCGAGATGGCCACCCACAAGAGATTGCTCCTTACGTTGTCGAGGGACGGAACCTACATAAAAAGTGACACTGCGGCATAATAGCGACATCATTTCTCTCGACAATTTCCCTCTGGTATAGTTGCGGACTTAAGAGGGCGCATTCTGAGGCATGATCTGGCGAGGTGGTATTATTGTCTTTTTTCCCTTTCCTAAAAAAGAGGGGCGGGGTGGAAGGGGGTTGGTTTGTTTTTGCTCTCGTTTTCATTTTTTTTATTATTATTTCTCTCACTTTGCAAAGGCAGAGCATCGGACATCTTCGCCAATCTACCGTCGCGCATGCGAAAACAAACAAATGATGCATGGGAGGGTTGTGATTCGCCGAGCGCAAACCAGGATGCTGCACTTGAGCTGCGCGAACTTGAGCTATGCGCTCGCCAGCTCGCCAGCCCGCCTGACAACGTGGTCGGGAGGATGGGGCTGCGCGCTGTTAGAACAGGCCATTCTGGGGGTTGATTTGATGCAAGTCAAACTTGGCCAGCGCATCTTACATCCCTCTGCTTTTCCCCCTCCATTGCGTCCTCATTCAGGGAGATTCCTTGGGCTTCTTGCTCCACAAGCCCACTATGTGAGGGCTTGGCTTTCCTTCCGCCGTCAATTCTCACAATCTGCCGCAACTATTACCCGTTTTCAGTCGCTCGCTTTCTCTCTCTCTCTCTCTCACCCCGATGCTCTGAAGTCGGGGAGAGACACGAGTACCTCATAGAGAGTCTCACATTTGGGTTTGTTGTGAAGCGCTGTGTCCGGCCTAATCTTGGATCGTGGTGGGCTGTGGCATTCGAATCGATGCGGTCTGGTGTGACTCTCTGTGGAATATAGGTACTCGTACAATGAATGAAACACGACACACTAAAGCAGGCAGACTAAGGTAGGTATTAGGTATGTGCGCCGATCCTTTTGCCAAGTGCATCTGTACCTGTGCGGGATTGACTGAAGATAACATGACGAACATCGGTGGCAGCAATTGTCTGACTTGCCCACGGATTACTTATCGGTCTTTCTCAGAATCCGCAGTCTGACATGTGTACGAGCACTCGTACCGATTGCGTATGGAATAGCGCTTCGTCTTGTGTAGTAGGTATTCGAAAGGGGTGTCGAGATGCGACGGGCGACGGTAGGGATCTGGTCGCTCACCTGTGTGCGTATAATGCCGAGATCTTCTCGACGGGAACTCTCGTCTCTGCTGTGGTTCCTCCCGCATCTTGCCTCCTTCACACCCAGCCTACGTGCCCTTTTTATGCAGACACACGGTGAGAAAACCAACCCCTGCTGGCGCATACACTACAAGCATTGGTGAGCATTGGCGCCATTGGCTGGATCGGTCGTTGGCTCGCCACTTGACTGACCTGAGATCTTCACGCAGTATCCACGAAAGCTTCGTCTGTGACCGCGCGAGCAGCGAACAACACTAGACTAACCGCATAGTTACATGACTACTACCTAGTCTAGTGTACACTAGACACCATGGCAGACTACTGTAGCGAAGCGGCACCTGACAGACCAACATAGGACTTGTGAATCACCAGCAGCGCAGCGCGGGCGAGACCCATGGAGCCGCCAGTGATGATAGCCATGTACCTATGATGATGGCAGCATGTACCCACGGAATAGTTAGGTACCAGTCGTCGCGCGGGACTTTCGCCCGGCCGCCAGGTATCCTCGCCCTCAAGGTGCCCTGCCCTACTCAAGCCCAGTCCCTTCAACCTGGTCGCGCACTCCTTGTCTCCCCCGGATGGGAACGGATCACGGCGCAGTCGGGAGAGCGCGGGCATGGGCATGGCATGTCCATCACGATTCAGCAGGACGGATCACGGATTCCATGTTCCCGGTAAGCGTTAGAGATCGCTCGACTATTTGCGCAGATTCCAGCGTTATGGGTGAGAGCGATCGCAGTCCGTACTCCGTCCGTACTTCGTAGTCCTACTCCGTGCCTGTGCTTGTCATAGCAAGTCGTAATGTGAAGTGATAAGGCCTGCACTGCATCCGAATGTAGGATGTGGTACGAATGTACGGTAGACCGGTTCATTCCGCGCCTCGCACTAGTTCAACCTTTTGGGATGTTCTAGTGTCCGGGGATGAGTCCCCAGGGACCTTTGGGATCAGTCGCAAGCCAGAGGGCCGAGTCGCAAATTCGATTCGTCTGCCGATACGGAATGAATGCATGTACAGCAGTGTAGATACTGTAGAGTCGCTTGGGCCTCCATTTTCAACGCAACCAAGCGGACTCTCTCGACTTGACTGGTCGCTGCGAGTGAACAACACACCACACACACACGCGCGCACACCATTCAGACGGACACACACACACACGCACACCAGACACATACCTATTCGTGCACACGGACATACAGACACACATACACACACACACACAGATTCGGACGTGGGAGTCGAAACGTGACGGTAGGTAGGCATATCCTCACCGGTATTCGAAACACGCTGGAATAGGGCCGGAGCCATGCAATTCGACTCTGACAGAAGCTGTCTCCGGCATGAAGACGACCCAATTGACCAAATCACCTCGTTGGAGGCAAGAAATGGCCATGACGACAGATACGTATCTCGTCCGCAGTCGACAGGACAGGACAGGACCGGTACGAGTACGGAATACATCATGTACAGCTGTACAGTTCTCTGTAGTGTACCTGATTCCGTCAATGAATGGACCGAGTCGGCCAACCTATCCAGCATCTGTTAATTACCAAGACATTGACACCAAGTAGGAGAGTATATGTGTGTTCTATTACTTACATGTTTTTTTATTTACGATTTTACTATCCTTTTTCTCATCTTCGCCGTCGGTTTACGTAGTGAGAAGAGAAAGAGAGAGTTTGAATTACTACCTCTTTCAACTCTTCCTACCCAGGATGGTTAGCCGGTCTCGCAGTTTCCCGCAGCTAGTAAGCCGATTCTGTCACTTTTGCGCGAGCGGACAGCGGCTGGTACGGTACGATACGGTAGGTACGGAATTACTGTAGCCTGTAGGAGGCAGGCAGCATGTAGGACGGAATACGGTACCTATCCTGTAGCGATTTCCCTGCCAAGTCATTCCCTGCCAACGTAATGGAAACCCTTCCAAAGGTTAATCAATACCTAAAGTTGGAAGGTATTTGGGCTCAGGCGTGGGCTCAGGCATGGGCTCAGGTATCGCTACACCTGCGCAAGTCGTCGATACCGACCTAACCTACCTACCATGCTGGGGCAGGTAAGGTACATTGCCTATTATGTCGCATCTCCCACAGACTCACGACGGAGCACTACGGATTACCTGGCATACTCGTACAATGCGACCTCTGGCAGTTCCCTTTTCTCGCCCGGATGGGTATTGGGTAGTAGTGGATGCAGGTCTTCAGAAGGGCAATATATACCAAGGTTCGTACCTACCTGCGGAATATGCATCCAAAGCAGGTAAGCACATAGACCAGATAACTCCTTAATCCGTAATCCGTAGATGCCAATTAT
This sequence comes from Xylariaceae sp. X167, assembly GCA_028637775.1. NCBI lineage: Eukaryota > Fungi > Ascomycota > Sordariomycetes > Xylariales > Xylariaceae > Xylariaceae sp. X167. The sequence goes on along the minus strand of JAJFDK010000027.1, from coordinate 81,070 downwards.
CGGCACGGGAGGTCGCTCTCAAGGTCGGCAGCGGCTTTTCTCCCACTGCCTACGGGCCTTCATTTGTGCGCGGAAGAGAGTCGCTGGAGGAAGGCAGGCAGCAGGTCGCAGGTAGTAGCAATCTGTGCAGAGTTTGGTACTCTCGTAATAAGAACTAATGAATGAATAATGTAGGTACCTGCGAAGCCCCAAACCGTAAGTTGGCGATAGGAGCATAAAGTACTGCTACTTTGCGCCTGTCGCTGCGCTAGGTAGGCAGATAGCCAGGTATGGGCTGGTACCTAGTCGCTCGCTCTCAGTGGCTGCAAGGTCGCTAAATACAGGCGGGCTTGCTGCTATTCACTGGCCTCCGTGGACTGGGTACGAAGTACCTGGAGTACCTGGCAATGGGATGACACCATTCGACCCGGGCACTTGCTTCGCACCCACCACTTCCCAACTTAACTAACTGTGTGGGAAAGCCCTTTTTGAGAGTCACCTAGTACTGTGCAAAACCTCGCTCTCTTCTCTACCTCCTCTTTCACACGAATCCCGGATCCCTCGACCAAACCACCCATCTATCCACTCCCATTCCTAACCGTAAGCCAATTCGACACCACCTCTGCCTTTATCCTCATCTATCCCGTCACTATTTCCGACACCTCTGCTCCGTTTCTCCCTTCTAACGCTGAGCTCTTGTTCTCGCAGGCCGATTCGGGGCACCACAGCTCAAGGTCGAGTTCATGCATCTCTAGCACCACATCGCCATCTGCTCTGTGTCTCGGTAAGTTTTTCAGAGTCTAGCATCTTATGCGATCCAATGTTGCTCCCAATCGCGACTTCATTCGTCGCCGCGGCCGTGCATTTCGGCCGCTGCTCATTGGCACCTGGGCTGTGCCGGAACCAGCTGCTTTTCACACACCAGCCAGAGGCGCCGACAGTGGCCACGACTGTCGGGGCCTCACAAATGCAGTTTCTCTCTGCCTTTGCCATTTAAACAGTCGAGCTGATGTTGATAATGATCAGATACACGAGGCATCGTCGTCGAACGTTTGAAAAAGTCCGACCTCTCTATTCTTGTCCCTATCTCGACTTGCGATTGGGTTCGGAACAAGCTCGCCCTCACCCATTCCCTCCATTCCTTGACGTAAGCCTGTCGGTGCATCCTGTCGCCATCGGGAGCACTTGGGCTTGAGTTTCATCGAAGGCAATCCAAGAGTCTCATCGGCTGGGTAATGGACTTGTCCAGTCTCCTAGCAACAAAACCATCTTCCTCTCGTCCGCAATCAACTAACGCCCCATTTACTACGGGCGCTTTTCATCACTCTTCCCCACAAACATACACTACTGCAAAACTCGCACTGGACACTTCTAAAGTCCCGCGAGCTGGTAATATGGCATCTGCATCTCCGATTGAGATGAACACGGGCGCTTCTGCTGGTTCCCACAGCGGAAGCGCCTCGCCTAGACAAGTGGCGGTTCCCAAGCATGTTCAGTTTGAACTCCTCTTCCCTCAGTCGCCTCAATATCGAGCACGACTACCCCTTCGTGTTCAGATATACCCTCATGATGACACGGAGTCCATAATATCCACCGTCAAGAACTTCTATGGCTTGTACCACGGTGTCGCTGGCATCAGTTTCGAGGATGACCGGAACAACACCCTGATTGCGAGATATGAGAACTTCAGCAACAACATGGTTGTCCATGTCAGAGTCATTGAAGACTCTCCGCAGCCAGCTGGTCCTTTTAATCCCAGCGTGTTTCAGTCATCGTCTTTGGACTACTCCGCCCATCAATCGGCCCACCATATCTCTCGGCCTGGTTCGCGAACATCACGCAGGCGCAGTCCTTCTCCCACCGGTGGCCGACGCAGCACCTCTGTCAGCACAAATCCGGCGGGTAAGAAAAGTCGAAGTCGGTCAACTAAGAACCACGGCTCCAACTACGACGACAGTGTCAATGGCTACAGCAGCGGTGACGGCGCTGCCGGTTCTGTGTCTAGTAAGGCTAAAGACCAAATTGGCAACACCGACATCAGCGTCGAAAACATAGTTGAGGGTGGCCGTCGCAAGCGCGCTAAGTTTGAAAGCTCGGTAAGCATCCGGAACCTGTGTTCCATCTCAAGCCTTAATTCTAAGTATCGATCTCTTAATTCTAGGAACTACCATTGTTTGCTCCACCGCAGATGCCCGCATCCACGTCAAACCCGTCTGTCTCACCCGCTCGTCGTGTGGAGCATCAGCGACCGTCGCTGCCGTTCCCTCACCCTCATCAAAACCCATTCGTAAACCCTCGGCCGCTTCAGTCTCCGCAAAACTACAACGGATATAGCCAGCAGGGCATATTCGCTACCCCGATGACCGAGTCAAGACGCCATCGGGGCAGCATTGGCTATACTGGAAATGGATCGGGCATCCTTCCGACTCCCGACCCGACTATCGGCAGCTGTGTGTCCGAAGAGGATAAGGATGTCGCAATCCAGCTGATGAGACTGGGCGAGATGTCAAACATTTCTCACGGCAGAACTTCTGCCTCGACTCTCGATGACACGTTCAGTGGAAAAGCTGAGTTGGCTTCTTCAACCGGTGCCACAAGTGATAGTGGAAGCGACAACGAAGGTAGTGCGTCATCTGCTCATAGCCACAAAGTCGGCGAGAACGGTCTTGCGCACAACATGCGCCCAATTAATGACAACCATTTTGTACCAGCCCGCGACAATGGCGAGGCCAGTGGCGACGATGCCGATATGGAAGACGGCACTGAAGGCAGTGTGCATGGGATGCAACCGAGCACTGCCAATGCAAAGACGCAGACAGCAGGGAAGTCTCGACTTACCGGCACCAAGTCAAGCAAGCCCAGGACTACAAAGCCTAAGATTAGTGCTGCCAAGTCCAAGAAATCAAGCAACATTGCTACTGGGCCGATTTCTCCAGCGTCGCTCCCTAATCAATCACGCAAACCGTCGATTGCTTCTGCCATGTCAGGCCAGCCCGGCGATGATGAGCAGCCGGATCTGTCTACCAAGCCTCGTTGCCAACGCTGCCGAAAGAGCAAGAAAGGTTGTGACCGCCAACGACCCTGCGGTCGCTGCCGGGACGCCGGCCTGAGCGCTGATCAGTGTATTAGCGAAGACGAGGGCAACGGCCGGAAAGGGCGCTACGGCCGCCACATGGGTGTGCCAATCAAAGCCCTCGACAGCCAGGCTCCTCCAGCCCTTCTACCTGCCGCTCCCATTACAGTGCCCATCGTTGCGACTGACAAGAGCAAGAAGCGAAAGCGGTAGACCGTGTCATTGGCCACTGCTACGATCCGACGAGGAGATGAGAATACATGGCGCGACATATCATCATAGTAACTAGTGAAAAATCCGACCTCATTTTTGGTGCATCATTTGCAACGATCCTGCCCATTGACTGGCTAGCTGACCACTGTCGAGCTAAACGGACCTTGTTCGGCCCCTCGAACATTATTATTATTGTCATTTTTGTTTGCGCCAATCGCGACTGCACATGAGATTTCGGAGGGTGGAATTCAACTGCTTTACGAGCACTGCGCTACACATATTCTTGGAGTTTGTTTTGAACGGCACCGATGTACCCAGGGTTTAATGATGAGGCCGTAAGGTCACGGCACCCCCATTATTCTCAGCGAATGTCAAACCAGCAACAAAAGTGTCTATTTCCGACGGGTCTGTGTTGGATTCATACCTGCACATTTGCGTGCATTGTCCGTTTCCAACACACCTGGTTCTGCCTCATACGGCCAAAGCGCAACGACACTACGGGTGACGGCGCGTTGGAAAGGAGCAGCATGGCGGAGGAGCTTCGCAGACATGGCGGGATGGTTAGAAAAATCGATGGCTATAGGTAAATCCTGGTGTGCCGCTAGGCTGGGGAGATGAAGGTATCTTCGGGTGCCCGGATCTACAAGGCACACGGGGAAAATGACCCAAGCGAGACTGGTCTGCTGGCGCACCAGGCACGGGAATATGCTGGGCTGGAGTGGCGGTGTTTGAGTTTATACTTGTGGGTGAATGGTATTCCGGGCGTGATTCGCGTCGTGATTTTCTGTCGCTTTCTCTACCTACCTTACTGCTCGGATTTTCCTCCCTTTTAGCCTTCAACCCCGTTGAGCTGGAGGGGAGGTTAGGTCTTGAGGTACAATGGAAATCTCAAATACAGTAGTAGCTGCCAATACAATACATATGATCTTTCACGAAGGTGTGTAGTATCGTCGCGACTGTGATGTGTGCTACAGTTACAAGCAATTAAGTAAATCTTGTCTCTTCACCAATTGGCTCGATCTCGCGATAAGTAATTCTTCATCGCGATTTGCGGTTTCAGTTTCCCCGTTTCTTGTCGAATTTGACTGAGCCCTTCCCCTCCGCCTCTCTGAAACAGTTTCAAATCACACGACGCTGTCGAATTAACTTGCGCCAGGCGCTATTACAGGTTCGAATTCGAAACATAGTAATTCAAAATACTATAGAAGGGTTCCTATTTCTATGGGCGCATGAGGAATAAGAATGTTTGTTGCATGATGGTGCGGCGCTGGTGTGCATTTTCTGTTCGAGCGCATTCGAGAAGCTTCGCATGTGCATTTTCGGCACTGCAGGTCAAAACGAACCTTATGCGACAATGCGACAAGGACTACTACGTAGCTCCCTGACTTCAAAAAAAAAAAAAAGAAAAGAACAAATGAGAGAGAACGAGAGGAAGAAAGATAGAAAAGGCACTAATATTACTCAGATTACTGTGAAGGGGTCATATGATGAACATGCCCTGCGCCGGTTTGATTAAAGCAAAGGGGGGGCTGGCTGTCTTCCCTCCTTCTACCGTACCCTATCACCCAGCTACGGATTACATGCCTATAATTAGAATGAATACATGACTTAGGTGTTTTCGTACGAAGGAATGCCCTTAATGAAGGGTACCTAGCGCAGAAGTCGTCACACTTCACTTGTCGTGTACTTCCCAACTCAGCTCACGAGTTTACGGCCTTTGCGCCGCGATGCGCCGCGATTCGGTCGGTCCATGGCGGTTAAGGAACTCACCTCAACTCATCCGTTCCGTCCCCTTTCTGTCCTTCCTATACCCAAATACCTTCCTTTTCATCAACATAACAATCCACCTCATTCCCATCCTCATAACCCACTGTAATCCCCTACGCGCGCGATTGCGCTCCTTCATCGTGGGGTGGGCGCTGTCCCTCCCTCCCTGACAAACTCACCTAACCAAAAGTGTACCTCGGTACCCCCAGCGCCCACCACACTAGTGCACAGTATGCCACACGGTGGTGCGCAATCCGGTTAGCCGCTTTTCCCGAATGGCGGGCGCTCCATTATGCGACTTGCGCTGCGTTGGCGGTCACGTGTTATTGCGTACCTACCCGCATACATCACCGGGCGGCTCTTGGGCTCCCAACCGGAGCGACAACAACGGGGACAGATGGAGATGAAGAGTGAGGGGATTTTGGATCGCGTAGTTCTGTGGTGCATTTATGGGATATTTTGAGGGGATAGGGATGGGGGTGGAAGGTAGGTGTACGCTGGTTTGTTGGTGTTTGGGCGGGTTTGCGCGCAAGGTTTGTCGGGTCTGGCGCATTCGCTTTTCCGCGTTGACTAACTGTCTCCTGCTTTCGCGTTGTAGGTTTCCTCCTTTTGCAGTGTTTGCTCGACGTCTTGGTTGGGTATTGACACGAATGACTCTCGACAGCGCCCGTTCACGACCGATCCGAATATCGCCACCGGCGCATCTTGATCAAAACCCCCATAATCCCCCATCGCGCCCCTCCCCCCACGGACGGAATGTGCCGCGCCCTGGCCCCCTTACGTCAGAACGACGAATTGTTGATGTGCAATCATGCGAATTTGAAACGCGACGATATCTAGACGGAAAGAGGGCTCGGGATTACGTTTCCTAGTCTGCGCGAAAATGATATATGCCGTCGTCGATGCACCTAGCAGTAAACTATTGTAGTACGGAAACGTTGGGTATAATGGCTTGTAAGAGCGTAGACCTTCGTCATGCTATTAGCGCGACTCGGGAAGAATATCACAGTAGAGTAGGTAGGTAGCGTATTATTCATTTTCCATTAGAACTACATCCACTATGCTGTCTAGTCCTGATCTTCTTCCATATCGTATTCTCCGGATTCATATTCCTCGCTCTCTTTCTCCGGGCGATGGAAACGTTGCACGAGCTTTGTCACAAGAGTCCAACTCGCAAAAGTGACGACGAATTTCAGAACCTCGGCCTGTACAAGATTGAGCGCGATGCGAGACACTTGGCCGCTCATGAGGCTCAACTCGAACATGTGACCCATAGGCAGGCCCATTTTGTGTGCGAATGCTCTCGCCAAGGCGCGAAATACAAGTATGTTGAGCGGAGTGATGATGATGTGGCTCAAAGAACTCGTGATTATGTCCGCGGCGTGTACGGCAGGGAGAGTTGTGAGCGAAGTGACGTTGTATCTGGGACCTTCCCTCTGTTGTGCGACGAAGTCATCGTTGTTACTAGGACGAAGTTCAGCAGACCACATTCCCGAGGGCGGCCCGGTCCCTTCACTCAGGTCGACGTCAAAACTAATCATAGTAGCATTGACCGCGTCCGGATCCTCTTCATCTGTAGCATAATCATCTCCCCCGCGACTCGAAAACGTACCCTCCCTACGGAGCATGTCAACCTCAAGGGCATCACCACTGCCTTCATCATGAACTGGGGGGTCGTCTGACGTTAACTCCGGGTTTTGATGCCTAATCTCTTGGTCAGTCTCCCCTAGAGTGGGAGAGTCCGGAACATCGTGCGCCTGTGGAGCATTGAGGGCCCAACTGGGCCGTAGTTGATTCATGCTCAAGAGAGGCTGCGGAAGAACTGGCTGCAACCGCCGTCGAATAAACCGGCTAAGAACATCCCAAGCGCTCGCGACCAGATAATGACCCGCGTAAGGTGCAAGACTAGCAACCACATGTCCAGTCCATAGGAAGAGGTTCTCAGCGCCCGGCGAGCCTAACGGCGGTGGCGCCATAAAAGGCGACCAAGGAGAAAACGGGATGAGAAATCCTATACTGGGAAACAACTGCAAAGCCGGTATCAAGTCCAGACGCTGCAAAATAACGTATATCTGGAGATGAAACTTGACATATGAGATAAGATTCCGGAGCCTGCGACTTATTAGAGACAAGACATTGTGAGATATCCCTTTGCATGTAACCATACCAACGATTATTCCGACCGACTGCTGTTCTTGAGAACCATTGCAATGACCATGCACTGATAAGAGAAGGCATCCCCGCAAAAAGCAACTGCGGGATTGTGTGCGTCCTTCCTTCTCGAAGCAACATCTCGAGAAATGGCAAGCCGGCGGGTTCCCTGTAGACCTGGCGCAATGGTCAGTACGACTGGGAAAGTACTGCTAGATCAGGCGCAATAGCTCACTGAAATGCGATGTCGTATACTGTTAATGCCCCATACGCTAACGGTGGAGAGAATACGTCCCCAGCGAACATATTGCTTGCCGGCGGCGTCCTCATACTCGCGCCGAAAGGTTGCGCCAGAATCCCCCTCGGGGGACGTGTGATCCGGCTCGGGCTCAGCAACACCTATCGCAAGCATAACCTCATTATGAGCGCGAATGATGTCCTTGGTCTTCCGCTTGCTCTCATCGTTGATGACACGGCCGTGTTCGTCGTATTGCCTAGGAGGCTCACGCAGATCGGCCTCACCTTCACCCTCTACAACATCGTCGTAGGGTGACCGTCCCTGTTGACAAATCGTGTAAGCGCAAATGCGACAAGACCGGCGGAACATATCATGAGGCTAACCAGTGCCAACGACGTCAATGGTTCATGACGTCCCATTGCGCCGGAGCTTAGAAGTCTGAGAATGGACTAAGTCGCCTCTCACATTTGGCCGTGATGATCGGGCTAGTTTGTTGTCGCGAACGTTCGAATGTCGTGTTTGTCGCGATGCGAATATTATGATTATTTATGAAGCGCGTAATGAGACAAGTAGTTAGCGGGATGAGTCGTGATCGAAACAAGCTATTCTCTCTCAGGGAGTAGAAGCCCAAGCAGTGGTGGCATATAGCGCCTATAGCGATGCGAGTGAGCGTTGAATGATAGCTGCCTTGGTAAGGTTGCAGGCGTCTCGTCAAGCTTCCACAAGGGTCAACGATGAGAATTGACGGGCCCCACTCCACTACATCACCGCCCCACATAGCACCGATTAGGCTCTCCACTAGTCTAATAGTAGCAGCGCAGACTTCCTTGTTTACCACCGGCCCCGCCGGGAGGGGAATTGGCCGCCGAGTGGACAGGTAAGTGCGATCAGTACGCGACAGGTACCTATCGATGGCTGAGAAGTCGCAGGCCACCAAGGTAGGTAGACCGTGCGAAGAACGGCAGTCTGTCAGAGGCTCTTGTCCGCTCCGTAGACGCGGGTCCAAGGGAGATCGGGCGTCTTTAGAGCCATTCTACGGGAAGTATTCCGCATGTACCTGAAGCTGTCCGACCTAGAGGCAAGTACCGGTACTTCTCAAAGGAACCGTCGCAGACTCGCAGTGGTTTTGACTTCAAGTCTTCCAACACGCTGGTTGTCTTCGATTGCTACCTGGTACCTATCTCCTCAAAACTCATAATGTCTTAATAACACCCAGGTCATTCTCTTCCTGACGGGCAGAATCCAGATATAGAAAAATATTCTCACCTGGCCGTCTGCTGTTTCCAACTGTCAAGAGTGCTTAACTTCAATTTTCGTGTGTTCGTAGAAGTACATCGTAGGTTCCTTATCGTTATCGTCGCCTTTAGTCTCTTATCAGTCCTCAAAATTTCCAGAGCATCGCGCATTGCCTTTGACCTTTCATCGCTATCGGCATTCAACCCATCAGACGGTTTTCGCAGTTCCCATTGCCCCCGAGGCTGCCCAGTATGGCCGCGAAAATCCCGTTCAAGACGACATTCGCACCGAGCGAAACCTTCCGGCCCATCTTTACTGGCGGTGCGGTTTCCATAGAAAACGATGCTCGCATATTAGCCACGACCCTGGGCGAGGATGCCATTCTCACTGACATCAAGACCGGGAAGCACTTGGCCAAAGTGGAAGGGGTTCGTTCTCTCGACGGCGCATTATTTTCAATTCAGTTGCTGACATGGAATCCATTGCAATAGGATGGCGAACTCATATCCACACTAACTTGTAGGTCACATCTTCTCTGGAATTAATGCGCCGGCGCAAACGTAGCTAATGGCATCTTTCGATAGTAACACCTTCGGGCTCTCACCTCATCGTCTGCTCTCGATCCTTGTCTATGCGAATTTACTCCCTACAGAAGTCGCCAACCTCCGAGTCGATAGAACCTCAGCTCGTGAGGACAGTACGAGCTCACACCACTCCCGTCGTTGTCTTGGCCGTGGACCGAACGAGTACCTTGCTTGCGACTGGTGGCACTGATGGATCGATCAAGGTCTGGGATATCAACGGTGGCTATGTCACTCATAACTTCCGTGGACCCAGCGTGTTGGTCTCAGCCCTGCTGTTCTTTGAGATGGCGGCCAGCCCAAAAAAGCAGTTAGAGCTGAATGGAAAGAAAAAGAAGCAGTCCAACACGGACGGCGATGATGCTGAAGAGGAAGTCCCCGCCACCGCAAGATTCAGACTCGCTTCCGGTAGCCAGGATGGTAAAGTGCGTGTATGGGATCTGCACAAGAGGAGCGTTGTTGCGAACCTGGACACTCACATGTCCGACGTTCAAGGCCTCGACTTCTCACCCGTTCAGAATGCGCTGGTGACTGGTAGCAGAGATAAAACAATTCGGTGGTGGGATGCGAAAACATGGAAACCACGAAAAGTCATGCCCTGCTCCGAGTTGATTGAAGCAGTTGGATTCATCGGAGATGGCCAACGGACCTACTCCGTGGGATCGAACGGATGCCTACGGATATGGGAGACCGACACTGGTCGCGAGTTGACAAAAGAACAGAAAGCAAAGCCCGAAGCTGAGGCTTTCGTTACCGCAGTCTATAGGCCAGGCTTCCCCTGGATTGCCTGTGTCCAGGTCGACCATACGATATCTCTCTTTAATATTTATACCGAGGAAAATATGACGAGTATTGAAGCCCCTGAGCCGGTCCACCGCATATCCGGAACACACGACGACATCATCGATCTTCGCTACCTACTCTCCGATCACTCCGCCATGGCATTGGCGACGAACTCCGAAGATATTCGCATCGTCTCCGTGTCGCAACCGAATGATAAGACTGCCATGGTATCATCCGAATACTTTGGCCAAGATATTGCTCTGCTGAAGGGACACGATGACATTATCATCACACTTGATGCTGACTGGTCTGGACACTGGGTGGCTACGGGTGCAAAGGACAACACAGCAAAGATATGGCGGCTGGACCCCAAGAACAACTCCTACATTTGCTGGGCGACGTTCCAGGGACATGCTGAATCTGTTACTGCAGTGGCTTTACCTCGCATCCCGCCTGTGGATGGCTCGAAAGCCCATTCAGACCCCCTTAGCCACCCACCTCAGTTCTTACTTACTGGATCTTCCGACCAGACCATCAAAAGGTGGGAGATTCCCAGAGAACAGCAGCAAACTACAAAATCAGGCATTCGTGCGTCATTCACACGAAAAGCGCACGACAAAGATATCAATGCTATCGATGTCAGCAACCATGCGCAGGTCTTTGCATCTGCCTCTCAAGATAAAGTAGTAAAGATCTGGTCCATCCAGGAGGGTGAGGTTCAAGGTATCCTCCGCGGCCATCGCCGCGGTGTCTGGTCCGTTTCATTTGCTCCTCTCAACACACCTGTACTACAGGGCGAACAGGGCTCGGTGTCTGGCAAGGGAGTAATCATTACCGGCAGTGGTGACAAGACCATCAAACTCTGGAGTCTAACAGACTATTCTTGTCTTAGAACCTTTGAGGGACACTCTAACAGTGTCCTCAGAGTAGTCTGGATGAACCTACCGCCGCCGGAGGAGCGTAATAAGAAGCCCATCCTCATTGCCAGTGCTGGTGGTGATGGTCTGGTTAAGGTATGGGATGTCAACTCGGGTGAAACTGAGTGCACTCTCGACAACCACGAAGACAGAGTCTGGGCCCTAGCCGTTCATCCGGATGACAACACGCTTGTTTCCGGTAGTGGTGACTCAACCGTCACCTTCTGGAGAGATACATCGACAGAAACTCAAGCCGCCTCCACTGAGGCGGCTCTTAGACACAGCGAACAAGAGCAGGAGCTTGAAAACTACGAATACGCTGGAGCATACCGTGAGGCTATCACCTTAGCTCTTCAACTCAACCACCCCCGCAAACTTCAGGGCCTCTTCGAAAAGGTGGTCTACTCAAAAACGCCCGACGCCGGTAGTTTATCCGGGCTGAAAGCTGTTGACGAGGTCCTTGCTTCCCTGTCAGATGAACAGCTGTTCCTGCTCTTGTTGAGGCTGAGAGATTGGAACACCAACGCCCGGACGGCGCCGATGGCCCAGCGCATTCTGTGGACAGTCGTGAAAAGCTACCCGGTCGCTCGCCTATCAGGTCTCTCTGTGAAGGGAGCCAAGGGTCAGAAGAGTATTAAAGAAGTTCTTAACGCGCTTAAGGTGTACACGGAGAGGCACTACAAGCGCATGGAGGAGTTGGTTGACGAAAGCTATCTGGTGGAATATACCCTGAGAGAAATGGACAGTCTTGCGCCGAGTCTGGACAACATGAAGTTGGCAGAGGGAGCGGATACGGATGTGATAATGACATAGCGTATTTGTATAGTATAATCGGAACACCATTATCATTCTGTTATTTGCGATTCTTTATTCGATACAGTAGAGTAGTGGTACGAAAGAATGACCTCTTGAAATGTTGAAGCCCCTATGATGATGACCCTGGCTATGAGAATGACGAGTGGCTCAAGCTACAGCCACAGTGTGGCGTTACCTTATCGGAATGGAATGACCGCATGTGGGAAGCAAAATATCGATCCATCACCGTTGCTATAACATCAATTCTCACATTCATTTCGAATTCCTGGACTAGGGAATTGAAGAGTCCATATAAGTCAATTGGAGAGGATGGTGTAAGGCGAACCCGGTCCGATGAGGTTCGCGGATATCATCCTAGACGTGGCGGCCCTGGCCAAGGCCTCCCGCTCCGTAGCGTCGCGGCATCTCGAGCTGCGCGCCAGACAGATCGACCGCTATACCAACTCTTCCAGCATCGTTAGATCTTTGCAGGAATCTTACAAAGCTGCGCCGGCGCCGGAGAAGACTGTTTCGGAGCAGAAGGAGTCTGTGCCGGAACTAAAAGTCGACGGCACCGAGTCCGCTCCACGAGAAACTGACTCGTCATCATCGCCGGATGCGCACAGGAATCTCTTCCGAAATGGCGCTCCGCTGGAAAGTGAGGTGACGCAGCGCACTGCGCCACGGCAGGATCAGAGCGCTATCCTCGCGCAGTTGAGAGAAAAGGCGCGGTTAGAGCCGAGTGAGGCGACGAGCAAGGAGATTCCGCCAGAGGATGTCCCGCCGGGGATTAATGTCAATATCTTCCACACGAGACGGGCTGCGCAGGCGATTGAGGGACAGACGGATGCGCTGGGACAGGTGAGACCGAGGGGGGCGCCGCCGAAGCCGAGTTGGTTTAAGGACTTTGGTCATGATGAGCCGAAGAAGCAGCCGGAGGCTAGGGTTACAGAGACTGTTGAGTCGGTCGCCAAGGCTCCGGAGCCTCAAGCTTCGCCGGTTAGAGAAACTGTTGCCCCTGCGTCAGAGATCACGGAATCTGCGCCAGCAACGGAAGCTGTCGCGGAAAAGGCTGAGCAGGTTATGTCTGACCAGTCTTCAACAAGTCACATTTCGAACCCTCAAGAATCCGAGGTCCGACAGACAGTGGTCGAGCACGCTCAACCAGTTGAAACCGTCTCTACAACAGCCGTATCGTCACCAAGCGATGAACCTGCCAAACCCGCATATATCCTACGGGAATCTACAGTTCCAGCGACTCGTCTAAGCCGGTTATGGAACTACGGTGGCTTAGCAGCGGGTATGATAGGAGGTGCGCTGAGCGAAGGTATCAGCAGAGGCTTGGGTGGTGGTGGCGAAGGCTCCGTCATGTTCAGCGCCAGCAACATGGAGAGACTAGTCGCGAAGCTGTCCAGGATGAGAGGAGCTGCCTTGAAGTTGGGCCAGATGATGAGTTTCCAGGACTCCAAGATGTTGCCGGGACCTATTCAGGAGGTCCTTCAACGTGTTCAGGACAGAGCCGACTACATGCCTGCTTGGCAGCGAGACCGAGTTCTGAAAGCCAGCTTGGGCGCCGAGTGGCGCGATTTGTTCGAGGAGTTCGAAGATACTCCTATTGCTGCGGCATCTATTGGACAAGTGCACCGGGCTACTCTGAAGTCTGGCGAGAAGGTCGCCGTGAAGATCCAATTCCCCGGTGTCGCGGACTCGATCAACTCTGATCTAGACAACATCTCTATTCTCCTAAAGGGGTCTAAGATGCTACCCAAGGGTCTCTATCTCAACAAGACGATCGACAACGCGCGGTTGGAGCTCGGCTGGGAATGCGACTACGAGCGCGAACTCGAATGCGGCAGACGCTACAAGGAACTTCTCTCCGACGAAAGCGACGTCTTCACCGTCCCGAAGATTTACCCCCACGCCTCCGGAAAGCATGTGCTCACAATGCAATTCATGGAGGGCGTAGGCGTAACGCGCGTAAAGTCCTTCACCCAGGAACAGCGCGACTGGATCGGCACCCAGATCCTCCGCCTCTGTCTCCGTGAGATCGTCGAGTTCCGCTTCATGCAGACAGACCCGAACTGGACGAACTTCCTTTACAACGCGACGACCAACAAGCTCGAGCTCCTCGACTTCGGTGCCTCGCGCGAGTTCCCTGAGCTCTTTGTTTCGCAATACGTCACCTTACTCGCGGCCGCTGCGCGCCAGGACCGTGATGCCGTGATCGATTACTCCCAGCGGCTCGGATACCTCACGGGCCACGAGAGCCGCGTCATGCTCGACGCGCATGTCGCTAGTATCCTGACGCTCGCGGAGCCCTTCCTCGATTCCGCGCCCGAGGTCTACGACTTCGCGGACCAGACGATCACGGAGCGTGTCAGAGGTTTGATCCCCGTTATGATGCGCGAGCGGTTGAGTCCGCCGCCTGAGGAGACGTATAGTCTGCATCGGAAGCTGAGCGGTGCGTTCTTGCTTTGCGCTAGACTGGGCAGTCAGGTTAGATGTCGCGAGTTGTTTAAGACGGCGATTGAGAAGGCGGATTTTGAGGTTGTTCGGTGATGTGTACTTGGTAGTAGAATGTAGATTAGTTGTATGATATGGTACGAGTATATAGATGGAGCACGGCGTGATGGTAGCGCAATTGATTACAGGGTGAGACCTCGACTCTTTGGCAATGGGTTTTATTCATTCATGATGGTAGCGAAACCGCAAGTGACCAGGCTTCTACAGCCCCTTTTCTGTAGACTGATTAGGACCAAAGGCCACAACAACTCTCAAAGATTCGGAACTCGCCAATCTTGAAATACGGAGCTATCTCTCCTCAAAGCGACCCCTGAATCGCATCTACCACGCCACGAAAAAAAGGTATCTCGATCACAACAACCCCTACGTAGCCCCCCGTCTCGCAACCGGCATATTCTTCCTCTCCTTCGCCGTGATCTTCTTCCTCCTCCTCTCAATCGTCTTATCGACCTGCTTCTTCTTCATGCCCTTGAACCGCTCGACAAGCAACTGTTTCTTCTGCTCGCTCTTCTTCAGATAAAATGGCTTCTTGCCCTGCGCGACGAGCTCCTTCTCCTGGCGTCTATGCTGCGCAATCAACTCGCGCTCCGCTTCGCGCTTCTTCTGCGCCTCCTTCCGACTCTCCATCGACTTCACCCTTCGCGCCATCTCCTCGCGCTCCTTCGCCGACTTCGTCTTCTTCAGCGCGGCCTTGAGATCGCGGAGCTCGGAGTCGCGGTACTCGTCTAAGAACGCGTACGCCTTGCGCGCGCGCTCCTCGTCGACGACGCCCGAGGCGGACGAGAAGCGCGGGTCGCGCGACGCGACTTTCTGGTAGGTGACGACCTCGCGCTTGCGCGAGACTTGGCGCTTGCTGGACATTTCTGTGGGCGCGTGTTTGGAGGAGCGGGAGGGTTTGAGGGGTTTGGAGGAGCGGGCGTTGGATTGGTCTTCACTGTCGGAGGAATCTGAGGAGGAATCTGAATCTTCGGTGGGCTTGCTGCCTTTCTTTTTCCGTATGGTGCCCATTGAGGCTTGGGCTTTTGCGAGTGCGCCGAAGGAGAGTTGCGCTACGGCTGCTGAGCCGTCTTCCTCTTCTTCTTCTTCTTCGTCATCGTCTTCGTCTCCTGATGGGAGTTCTGCCTGTTATGGTTTTAGGTTGTGTTCAAGAGTGATACTACAAGGGATCGACGTACGTCCGACATCTGACTGTCTCTATCGTTCATGTCCTCGTCCGAGTCGCCGCCTTCACTGCGTTCTTGCGAATCATCGCTGAACTCTTCGGGTTCGGGCTCTGGCTCTTCTCTGCGGGCACGCACTCGGCGCTGCAAGCCACCGAAGGGCAATTTCCGTTTGGTAGAGGGATGGGGAGGCATGTCGGTTTAGGTTGTTGTCTTGATATGGGTATGTGAAGATGGTAGGTAGGTATTCCGTAGGTATGGAATGCGAAGTGACGATGGGAGATGGATGCGATAAGAAAATAAAAAGCAGAGCCAGGAGGTATCGAGTACTTATACAGGCCCTAGTGTGCGCATAAATGCACTCTCAGGAGTTTGATATGCGACTGGGCGTCTAAGTCTTAACGTCCAGAGTGGGCTGACTGATCACGAGAGAGTATCGATGTTCAAATGCACTTTTGTTTCGACTATGTGCAGGACTGATGTTGAGGAGTCTTTAGAAGGTAATATGAGGCCGTGAATCGAAATGCAAGATGTTGTGTTGCTGTTGCGACAAGAAACGCTTTGCGCCTGAATATTTGAACGGCTGATGCCGTACTGCATAACTCGTGCAGCAGCGGGATGCCGATAAGTACACCATACTTGGAGAGCGCCATTGCCAGGCACGGGTTCCCTTATCGATAAACCGATAACGATTGGCGTCATTATGTCACAAATTGATTCTAAGTAGCTGCTTTTCTGGATACCTCATCGGTACGTGCATTCATCTCTGCAAGCTGAGTTCGTAGCCGCATCTTCAAGTACTGACCTCAGGTTGAAAGTTTCTTATCTGAGAAGTACATCGATACCAGTATCGCACCGTTAAACCGGCAGCACTTTGCCTAACCATCCCGCCCGATTTTCTCTTTGCGCCGGCTGAACTCTACCCGACATACGAAGTAATTCACTTACCACATCAAGATAAAAAGAGATCCTCCTACTACGCCTCTAGCACTACGCCTAGTAAACTCAAGCATCCATTTTCCAATCCCCCCTCCTTCTTCTTTTCGTTTGTGTTGCATTGAGCAAGTCCGATTGCCTAGATTTGCGCCGATGTCGAAGGGGCTGAACTTCGCGTTTGTCCGGCGCAGTCTGTCCCTGGCTAGCAACAACGGCCGTGGGTATGCTCGCTACATCCGCCCCTACTCCTCCGCGACCGCAACCACGACGACACCAATAGCGATAAACCAGAGGAATCCCTTCGAGACGAAACCCCGTTCGCCCACAATCATCCTCAACCCCAACGCGTCGGACAAGACCTCCGTCACGCCGGCCACACTCACGCAATACCCGCCCTCTTGTCTCCAGAAACCCAAGAAGCCTTCCAAGAAATCAATCTAGTAAGCCCTCCCCATTGCGCCATACCTGGCGACAGCACGCACGCCCGTTCTGCTAAAAAGCAAGTTGACTAATCACATGCGGGTAAAAACAAACAGCATGAAGCCAAAGCCAGTAGAAGAAGAAGAGCCGGAGAGGACTCCCTTACCAGCCTCCGGCGGTGTCCCCGAACCGACACGCGAGTATCTCTCCGTGGCGGCGCAACCGCCCGTCCTCCTCCCGGAACCGCGCACCCTCCTCGTCGTTATCGACATGAACGGCACGCTCCTCCACCGCCCCAGGCGCAAGGATCCGACCCACTTCGTCGAGCGGCCCTACGCGCGCGCCTTCCTCTCTTACTGCGTCAACACCTTCAAAGTCGTCGTCTGGTCGTCGGCGCAACCCAAGAACGTCAAGAAGATCTGCAAGAAGCTCCTGAACAAGTCCGACCACAACAAGCTCGTCGCTGTCTGGGGCCGCGATCGCTTCGGTCTGCACAGCGACGACTACATGCGCAAGGTGCAGTGCTACAAGCGGCTCAAAACGCTATGGATGAACGCGACCGTGGCCGAGAGCCACCCCTTGTTCGTCAATGGCGGCAAGTGGAGCCAGATGGACACGGTGCTCGTCGACGACAGTGCTGAGAAGGGCCGCTCGGAGCCGCATAACCTGGTCCAGCTCCCGGAATTCGGGGGCGATGTGCTCGAGTCTGGATGCATTCTGCCGCAGGTTCACGACTACTTGAACGCGTGCAGTCAACAGGCGAATGTCAGCGCCTACATAAGGGAGAACCCGTTTGTGCTTAAGCCTGACTTCACTATTCCTTCATAGATGATTTCATTCGCTTTTGCCACGTCAAGAGTCAAGAGAAGAGAGATTTGTTGTACAGATTAGAAAGAAAGAGATTGTATTAATGACCTGCACGATTATGTTTTGCTGGTAGGGATCGAGAGAAAAGGAGAAAGGGAGGCACCCGAAAGGGACAGAGAACTCCGTGTCTATATTGCTAGGACTCACTCGACTTCACAATATTATCAATAAGATGAGTCGCGGCAACGGGGCACTTGCTGCCTATTGTTGACGACTTGTATTCTCAGTTACAATTCCCAATGCGGCATGTGATGAGTTTACTCTGCTAAGACGGGATATGCAGTACAGTTACATCGTGCTGTAGTGCGTCTTGTCTGACGGAATCGCAGTGCAATAAGCAGCTGGACAGCGCAGGAATGGGCAAGGTAGTATTTCGTACTCCTTTGTTTACTGATCAGCTAAGTGCGATGAGTTTTGGGATAGAGTTGACGATGCTTTTTGAATAAAGACACCTAAGACAACCGGTTTTGCTTGGCTGTAATCGCGATTCAGCTGGGGAGTTGTAGTTTGAAGGTTCCGGCTTATTCAGAGTTGCCGAGGTTCGATCATTGCGTGGTATGTATGTCTCGGAGCTGCATCGATTTGCCTATTCTTCTTGTTCTTTTTTTTTTTCTTTTTTTTCGGCGTGTTTACCTGAATCATAGACCAGTATTCTCTTGACGTCTCCAGGAAGACGGATATTCATCGATCCGCAACGGCTGGTGGGAAGGGGTATCAGCATCCTAATATAGGGGCAACGGGCGCAATGGTCGCAACAGACACCAAAACACCCCCGCTCCGCGCGCTCCTCGCGGGCGGTATCGCAGGTGGCATCGAAGCCGCATGCACCTATCCCTTCGAATTCGCGAAGACGCGGGTCCAATTATACGGCCACGAGGGCATGCGGAACCCGTTCGCCGTCGTAGCGCGCGTTGCGCGACAGGAAGGGTTCGGGGCGCTTTATAAGGGGTGCTCGACTATGATAGTTGTGAGTCGTCTGCTCCCTTTATCTTTGAGACTTTGCATTCTCTTTTTGGGTCCTCATCACGGAGTGAAGTGAAGAGGCGTTGAGAATAGGGGTTGAGTCCGCGCTCATGAGGTCAACGTCTTGGGGAAGAGGTATTGACTACAAATCCCCAGGGCTCAATCGGCAAAGACGCCGTCCGCTTCGCCCTCTTCGACCGCATCCGCACGCTCTTCGAGGATCCCACAACGCACCGTCTGAGCACGTCGCAATCCATACTCTCCGGTATGTTAACCGGTATCGTGGCCTCAACAACCATCGTCACGCCGACCGAGCGGATAAAAACCGTGCTCATCGACGATGCGCGCACAGCGCGGCGTTTCCGATCTCCCTGGCACGCCGTCGCCACGTTATATAAGGAGCAAGGCCCGTTACGGGCCCTGTACTCTGGCTACGCGACGACGACGCTGAAGCAGATCGGGACGACGGGGTTTCGGCTGGGCACGTACTCTGCGCTGAAGGAGTGGGAGAGAGCGCGGGGATGGGTTGTTCAGGGGGTTGGGGCAAGTTTTGTGAATGGAGCGATTGCGGGCACGGTCACGACGCTGGCGACGCAACCGTTTGATACGGTGAAGACGAGGGCGCAAGGGGTGAGGGGCGGGGGCACGGTGCAGTGTGTGAGGGAGATCTGGGGGGAGGATGGGATTAGGGGCTTTTGGAGGGGCACGGTTATGAGGTTGGGGAGGACGGTGATGGCGGGGGGTGTTTTGTTTATGGCGAATGAGCAGGTTTTGCGGGTTTTGGGGGTGGTGATGGGGGGATAGATGAGGAGGGAAGTTTGCGTTTGGGTTGGGAGGAATCGAGCGGTGTTTTTATATTCGGACATGAGCTCTCACCGCCCATATTTCATTGCCTGGATCGCGCGCGAGCATCGACGCGTCCATTTGCAACACGCTACATGGCGTGAACCGTGACACCCAATCGAATCAGAACCAGTCTTGGCTCGGAATCGGGATGAGTTCCGGACGCCGCGACGATTATGACTGGAAGACTCCAACGCCACCGTCGTAACAACCAATAATAGTCGTTAATACCCATTCCGATTCTTGGCGAATGAGCTTGAATTCATCTTCACACAACACAATGAGGACACTCTAGAGATAACTTTCAAAAATCAATTCCGTCGAGTCTTTCTGTTAGACCACAGACTCATAAACAGGGGGATATCCGAATCGAAAACAACACTAGGTACTCATACAAAATCATAACACCTCCGCTCCAAATTCAAAAAGCACTTAAGCCTTGCCCAGGCGCTTCGCCTCAACAGCGATGATGCCAGGGATCTCCTCCTTCAAAGTAGTACCGTGGGGCACCCAGCCGAGGTACTTGTTGGCGCGAGCAGCGATACTCTTCGAGTTGGCACCGAAGTTCTTGTAGTCACCCTCTCCGGTCTTGGCCTCAGGGATGAGACCCTGCTTAGCAGCCTCCTCAGCAAGCCACTCGGCAACCTCGCGCCAGGTGTGGACGCCGTTCTCGAGGAAGAAGTAGCCGTGCTCGCCGAAGATCTCGGGGTTGTTCTGCTTCTCGGAGTCGAGGGCCGCGTCGACGGCGAGCGCGAAGAAGCTGCCGACGTCGTGGATGTGGATGTTGTCCCACTCGGGCGAGCCACCGCCCGACATGATGGGCGCGAAGCCGTTCTCGAGCGTCCGGCGGGCCATGCCGGGGACCTGGATACTGCGCTGGTTGACGGGGCCGCGGCCGTGGCCGTAGATGGTGGGGGGCCCGACGATGAGGGTACGCACGCTGGGAGACTTGTTAGCGGCGAGGACGATCTCGTCGCAGTCACGGTGGTAGGCGTGGCTGGGGATGGTGAGGATGCGCTCGATGTCCTCGATGTCGTGGCTATGTCGAATGTCAGCATGGGTCCATACGTATAAGATACTTCTCATTGTCGGGGGCTACTCACTACTTCTGCTCAGGAAGGGGGTCCTGGCCGTATCGGTTGTTGTCCCAGTCGTACCACTGGAGCATACCAGTTCCGCAGACGTGGATCCAGTAGCCGGGCTTCTCGGCAGTGTGACCCTCAGCAATACCCTTGGCAATGGCGCGGGCAGCAGGGAGGTTGTCAGAGGAGTCGGCGGTGTCTGAGATTCAATGTCAGATCTATGACACAATATCCTGTTTTAAGGAAAAGAATCACATACGGACTACAATGTCGGCAGCGGCAGCAGCCTTCTCAATGACCTCGGCATCGTCGAGGGTGCCGTAGACGAACTTGGCATCGGGGTACTGAGCAGCAACGAGCTTGCCCTTCTCCTCACTGCGGACAAGGAGGGTGAACTCGACCTCGGGGTGAGCCTTGTGGATGGAGTAGAGGGCCTCGCCACCGATGTAGCCTGTATAATTCTTGTCAGGACCGAGAGTCTTCAATCATGATAATCATCGGCGCGTAAACTCATGCTCATGAGCCATGACAGGGGAGGACGAACCGGTAGCGCCAGTGCTGGGAGGTGTTAGTGAATCGATCGATGAGCTGAGTTGAGATGAATTGACTTACAGGAAGATCTTGGTAACCATTTTGGATGTGAGTTGAAGGAGTTGTTTATGAGAATTGGATCGTATGACTGTTTGCTTGACTTCTCAGAAACAGCGACGAACCGGCTCATATAAATACTCCCATCTGAATGACGCCTACACCCTCACCAGCGAAAACCCCCGCATCGAAACCCCGAACCATCTTTCCGCCGTTCCTTTTTGGATTAATAATAGGAAAAGCACACTAGGGAAAGGATACAGCCGGGACGCTCGATACGACACTGAGACGACGTCACAGTCCCTACACGGTATCATTTGTCATGGAAATAAAACGGTTCACGAGAAACCCGTTTAAATTACGTTCTCTCACAATTTCCCATCGTCTAGACTTTCTTACGGATTCCCTCACGATGGAATTGCTGCGAACAGACAAGTCTGCGCTTGGCACAGCCAATCATCGCCCGGCGCACCGCCTAGCGGCGCAAAGCCACAGCCCCGGCACCCGGCGCCGAGACCTGCCGGCCGCCTTGACACGCCGCGCTAGCCCAGATTAGGTATCGCGCTTGCCTATCGATAGGGTGCATGAAAGCCCGATACCCGCTCGCGTGGCTGGTGTCGTTGCATCCTAAGCGCGGATGACCCCTGAATCGCAACGCTGTCGCCAAGGCCTCGATTTGTCAGCTGTTTCCCTCAGCTTCACCTCTCGAATGGGAGAATGTGAAGCCATTGGACTGCTTCAGCATCAAAATTTTCATGGCCCCTTTTCTGGTTTCGTCTGTGGCGTTGTCGGTTGGCCTCCATGCGGTGCTTTATTTCTCCTTGTGGCAAGCTTGAGGGGGACGAGACGGTTCTGGTAGGTACTTCGTATGTCTTGACGAGATGGGGCCTCTCTGAATGGCAGGTGAGTCGTATATTGCGCTATGTTAATGGTGATGGTTGGGAATCTGATCTGCGCTTTTGCTCGTATTTTTCAACCTATTGTGAGTATGGCCGTCTCGTAATCGAATTGCTTCAAAGGGCAGTTGACAACGGTTGCAGTTAATGCTGTATTCATGAACCAACTATGACCGGTGCTGTCCCTTTCAACAGTTGCGAGACTGAATGATGCGCCTTAGACTGTCCATCATCTGATCTTCTGCACTGAAGCAACTACTCATGATGAGTTGTGAGTAGGTATGCCACAACAAGCTGGCTATGTCAAGATTATGATCCGCGACTAGAATGGCAATGTTGATGGTGTGAACGTCTCACTGCTCCAGCGGTCACCATGAGACAAGCTGCACTCAATTGTTGTAAGAATTGAATGTAAGCAATGGATCTGTGATCGTTAACGACAGAGGATGATCGTTCAAATCGTATCAATCACCTGTCATGAAAACCAGGACTGACAGTGAAAGCAAACGTGCTTTATTAACTTAGGCTCAAAGCAGTATCACATGCAAAAAGACAACAGACACACAAAAGCAAGAACGCGCATCAAACTGGGCGAGAAGGGTTTAGTACTCCAGAGAATATCTAGGTCTGATGACTATCTACTGTACACAGAATCCTCTCGCGCACCACACAATTAGTCCAGACCCTCAGCAGTCGGCATAGAGCCCGATCCTGGAGCATTGAGAGCCGGTTTTCTCGCATTACCACCGCCGGGAGCACCACCGAAAAATCCACTCATCATGTCCATCAGGGGGTTGCTCTGGCGGGGTCTGCGGATGCCGAAGTACATCTCGGCGATGATGTCGAGCGCCTCGTTCCACATGTCCAGCTCCTTCAAGTGTGTAGCATACCGAGCGATCAACTGTCTGTAAAGATCCGCGCTACCTCTCTGGATCGCAAGGAGTAGGAGTCCGAGGAAGTTAAGGAGAGGCATGCTCGGGAATACGCGCACATCGACGCTGTTGCTGCTCACATCCTGGACGCCAAGCTGAGCTTCTTTGTCATCGCTGAGCGCACTCGTGAAGACGCGGTAGGACGTGTTGGCGCCGCGGACGTTCGCGCTTATGAGGTAGGGTAGAACGGCTCGGCCGGCGTATTGGGCGGCGGTATGTGCCTCATCCTCCTTGAACCACTCGTACTCCATGCGGGCCAGGAGCTCCGCCGAATCCTTCGTACCCATGATCAAGTGTCGCTCGGCATCGTAAGCTTCGTGCTCCTCGGCGTAAAGAGAACCGGCTACGTGGTGAAGCTCGGGGTCGCCAGCGGGGTATTCACCGAATCGCGAGGACCAACTGTCGGTAGACTTAATGTTAGCATATGTCCATAGTTTATCCCAGCACGATGCAATGGCCGGATGCTCTGGATCCGTGAACATACGCTATTATCTCTCCAATGTACTTCTTGCGCGTAGGCTCCTCGCTATCGAACAGACGCAGGCACGTCAGGAGTCTGCTCTTGGTCGTGGCATCAGGCTTGAGCTCGGCCTGCTTGTATGTGTCGACGAGAAGAACGCAGAGATCACCACCGCTACCGCCCTGACCGGCCTTCAGGAGAGACTGAGCAACATTGTACAAAATGTCAACGGCAGCGGACCAGTTCGCGGCCTTCGTGTATCGCGCGGCGACGACTCGGGTCTGCTGCTGGGCTTCGTAGAACTGCCCCTCGCTAATGCGCTGCTGCAGTCGCGCGATGATCTTATCGATCTTATCGCCCTTGTTGGCACCGCTCATCTTGTCACCGGCTTGCCTGGATCTTTGTTTGCGGTTAACGGGTCAGGGGGTAAGATTTAATAATGGTTGGTTTCGTCGGGAGCTCGGAAACTAGGTAGAAATGCAGATGTTTGCGGAATCTTTGCTTTCGTGGTGGAATTGCTCGGCTTGGTTGATTCAGGTTTGGGTTCGACGCACTACGCAATACGTATTACGTAATGTGGTTTGCGGCGGATGTCGTTTCTCCCCGCAGACGGGCAGCTACTACCGGGTTGCTAGCTCAACGTATTTTGTACATCCAACCAATGTAAATGCACGCCATCTTGAAGCGTCCGGCTACGCTGATAGGCCGTATCTCCACGTACAATCTACCTAGCCACTTTCCTATCGTTCCTGCCAGGTAACCAACTGACGACATGCGGATTACATCGGCAACGCATCATTCCCTCCCACCTTATATACTCTGACTGCACACTCTCTACCAATTCCGCGTGGATGGACTGCCAACAGTCCGTAGCACTAATGGTGTAATGGTAACATCTAAGCTTCCCATGCAAACTTCAAGCATCGCCTGCTTAGGCCCCTGGTTCGATTCCTGGTTAGTGCACTTCTTTTTTTGCCCTTTTCGATGCCGATATCACCGGATTTCGAGTTCCGTAAACAACGATGATTGTTTTCGTGATCATTTTTGATGAACAGACTTGAAACTTGACGTCCATCGCCAACATCCCTGACAAGCCCACGAACCGCCGGTACGCTAGCGTATGAATCCATCCCGCAAAACACGCGATCTAGCGCGTGAAACCACTTGCCTGAACCGGGGTTCGCAAATTGACCCTAGCCTTCTTTTTCTCTGGTATCAAAAGCACCCCAGAACGAACGGGGATCTACATTGAAACGTCAAACCCATCCATCTTTCTTGTTTGGATCGCGCTGCGGGTGCTGGCATTCATTGTCCTCAGCTGATTGCCTTCAGCTTCTATGGGATGCTACCTGTCAGTTTTCTGGTTTTCACGGAGTGTTTTTATATTAATTCTTTCTGTGTTCTCTCACTCTGCTCCCTTCGTTTCTGTCCTGCATGGTTCCGTTGGCTCCGACCACAAACTCGGATCCCTAAAGTGCAATCGCAATCTCCTTGCCTTGTGACGTCTGCTCACACCGGGGTAGATCCTCTCTTATGAAACTCTTCTATACTGAAATCTCCGATTTACCGAAGTAGTCCGGTTGTTGAGAGAAAACAATCTAGTTCCGACGAGGTGATCGTATTACTGTAGACGCATCGGCTTATAAGGACATAGAGAACGACAAGCTTCAACAAGTCCGTCGGACATATGAAGATGGCGTGGAAAACCTATACAGGATTTGCTTTACGGAGTCTAAAAAACTCCGTGAAGACGCGTATGGTGCATGAGAGAAATATAAGATGCGGATGAGCATATGCTCCATCTTGTCTCGAAGTTTGTCGTGAGCTCCCCCGGTCCCGAATCAAATCCGGAGGGGGAAGGACGAGATTCCGAGGGCTCGTCGTTTTTCACTTCCTAATGTGCGGAGTAAAATGTCAGTTCTATGCTACGTGATTATGAGGGTCAGAATGTATCATCACCATTACAGTAGAGACTACCTCTCCTTTACTGCAGTATATCCACCGTGTAAGAAGATCATGACTCCTAATCACCATGTGGAACTCCCAGGCTACTCGGTGAAGCTGTCGCGGGTTGGGTTGCTTGAATTATATAGTAAAGAACATATGAGAATGAACTCGAAGATATCTTATCACGCCGTCCTCCCGACTCAAGTTCTATGCCGCATGATCTGCCCTCAGGCCTGAAGCAACTAACTTCCCGCCACCCGACTCCTATGAATGCAGCCGGAGAGGCGCTGTGCGCAAAAGGCCTGCGATCACGGCAATGATGAGTTTCTGTATAGTGTTGCGCCTCGAGAGACGATAAAGGTCATGCGACAGACGAATAACCGATCGCTCACTGGGAACCATGTACTCATATGGGCGCATTGTTCTGATTAAAATTAATTTTGTCGTTCATATTATCAGCGGTGTCTATAGACGCTTTCTATCGCCCGCAGTCGAGACAGGACTCGACTCTGTCTTACTCATACGTAATTTGACATGGCGAGATGTTTCTTCTCGCAACCTTATAGGTCTCCATATGTCCGAATCATCATCGCCCCGACCATCCAAACTCCGATCAGTGCACGCCCGTCTTATCCCCTATATTTACATACTCATCAGAGTCTTGCCGCCAGCCATGTACGCGCCACGTTCTTTCGTTGTGCTGAATACATCGTTATCGGTGATAATCTCAGTAATACAATGGTTGAACGGTGTCAAGAAAAGCCTACTAAAGGCCCAGAAGCGAAATCGGTAGGATATAGCTGTACTGTTGTTCACCATTGGCGAGCAAGTTTGGCTATTAATGCGTTTACGCCTTGCGAGAACGGGTGGTAACGCCGTTGGGTTTCCGAGCAGGCACGGCCGCGCCAGTAGTCTGGCCCTGGGTGGCGTTTGCGACAACGTGAGGGTCGGGGAGAGGCGCCTGAGACATGCGACGGAGAGTGTTGCGTGAGCTCGGGGCCTTGCGGTCCTTCTTGTAGGTGGCGAAGTAGAAGGAGATGAAGAGAACCAGGTAGGAGGTGAGCGTGCCGATTCCAGCGAAGGCAGCGTATTCCTCGCCAGCGCACTTTCCGGCGTTCGGCATGTGAGGGAAGTACGTAGAGGTGAAGTAAGTGTAGGACGCGAAGTAGACGAAGCCTGACAATAGGTTAGCAAAGTTCCTTCATACGCTGTAACTTCTGCAGGGTTCGCGATCATACCAAGATCGATGACAAACTGGATGATCTGGAGACGTGTAATCCACTCCTTCCACCAGATCTTGATGCCGCGAGCACTCTGGAAGTAGTACCAGTACATGACAACGTGGACAGTCAAGTTGAGAGAGATGACCACCCAAGAGACGGAAGTCGAGCCAATGAGCTGGGTGTAGCAGAGGAAAGCGGTCGCGCCGTGGTGGTAGCAGTGAAGGAAGGCTGCGATTCGTGTTAGCTTGCCGGGGCACTATCGTAGCTGGCTGGAACAGTGGTCGACCTACTCAGTGGCTTCTTCTTCAGGAACAGGAACACGGTGTCCAAGAACTCGAGGTACTTGGTGAGGTAGTTCAACTATCCGGGATTAGCAAAAATTCTTCCAAACGCAATCGGGCAAGTCGGAACATACGTAGTATAGAACGACCAAGGGCTGAGTCCAACCGCCGTCAGCATCGCAGATGGCGTAGAAGATACCATGGCGGGCGACGGTGGGAATGAGCTGCTCGAGGAAGAGGACGAGGAGGATGAAGCTGATGGAGGTGAGGATGAAGTTGTGCAGCAGGAACAGCGACTTCAGCTTGAAGGGTTCCCGGTTACGCATCCACTCGCGACCACCAAAGATGATGGTGTAGTAAACAATGCAGAAGATGAGGGACTCTTTCAGCGTCGACAATGGCGTCTTGCCGACAACGAATCTGAAGTCATCGGCAGGGTAACCGGCGACAGCCTCGAAGGCCTTGCTGAAATAGGGCCAGAGCTTCACGCCGAAGGGCGTGTCGAGTGTAGGGACGGGGAAGGATTCCCACAACGCAGCAGATGCTGGAGTGGTCATTTTGCGTTACGTGTCCGTGACCGATTCCAGGTGGTCTGATAGTGTGCAATCGGCCGGCGGCGTTAGAACTGGATACACGTCGGGAGCTTTGGGTAAGACACGAGACGCAGTGGTGGCAGTGAAGAAGGGGAAGACGAAGGAGTGACAAGAAAGTGGTGCGGGAAGAAAAACGCGATTATAAAAGAGAGCGTACGTGCAAAACTACTTGTACACTACAGCGCATTTGTGGATGGGGAATGGGAAGGCACGATCCACGGGAGATCATGAAGAAAGTTAGACTATAAATTGAAACTCCGGTGGGCAAAATAGGAGGGAAGCGCCGATGGACTAAACTTTTAAACCGCTAGGGGAGTCAAAATGCAGCCTATGGCATGGAAGGTTTTTTTTTCTTACTGCTGCTGCTGCTGTTGCGCGTTCCCTTCGACTGCGAATTGGGAGCAACACGCCTGCTACAAGTACGAAGTACAAGGCTGGAGAGGAAACTCTGTCCACGGACTTCGGGGCCCTCGGCACGGAAATTTCACTCACAAGCCACATTAATAATGTCTTAATGAACAAACAGAGCAATTCTTCGAAATTGTTGAATGTATCCGACAGCGTACCGGTACATAAGGCCCTGGAATGCAGCAGTTGTGCACAAGCACATGATAACGAGAGGAGAATGATGTATCTGGTGTGTAGGACTGACACGGAGAACCTGTATCTTGTAAGATACCAGCTAAATTAGGCTGAAACAGATGTAGTTCATACCGTTTTGAATATCAGCTTTGAACGGTGTACTTCTTAAAATCCGAGTCGTGCTTGCATAATGTGCGCTAACGAACGCTTGCTTACCGCTAAGGGATAGTGCTATAACGTACCTGCCTATAATCCGTAGCTGAGGTACAATCTGTACTCGTACTCTTTCAGGACGCATGTGGTTAGTTGCACTGTCGAGAAAGGTACCAACTCGAGAGGTATTACCCTTGCGGGCATAGCGCAGTGTCAGGTATCGTACCTAGACTAGTCCAGGTTGCGTATAGCACTGATTTCATCCAAAGGTTAGCGAGGTACGAAGTAAGTTCGATGTTCGCGAATCTTGCTGGGTGCCTGGCTACGTTTCCTAGCGCAGGATGTCTCAAGTTCTCAACCTTCCCAACAGATTGATATTCCGTCTTATTCCTCATCTTGCATCGGACATCATTCGCAATACGTCGATAGCAAGCCTGAATCTAACGTTGAGTTGATTTCTCACACATGAATATGCGCTCATAAGAAAACCAGCATGAAGAGCGATGAAGCGACTTTGCGATGTCCGACGAGCGAATCGGACGTACGGATATTTGTGAACGGCCTCGCACAAGATAGGTTCAGGAACCAGATCCTAGCAGCCGAGGGACACCTCTAATCCGGCCTGTGCCCAAGCTACCGGTATCCATTCACGGGCGTTGAATTACCTGCGTATGTATGGCATCTCAACATTCTGCGCACTGGCTTAAGTCACGTTCAACGGAAGCTTTGCGCACAATCGGCCATTGTGCGAACCGACACTTCATACCTACACGAAGTTTGCCACGAGGCGACCGGGCCTTCAATATGCTACAGGAATCTTGATGAAGATCTTGAGATCGGAAAGATATGACGCCATTGACAATGCTCCAAATGACGCTTAGTAACCGATGGCATCGCAATCACGTTATCCGTATCCCGGGTAGCGCATGGCACGGCCGGGCCATGCTACTGTTCGGAACGTCGCACAACGCCGCATTACCCCGGACTTAGATGCGGCACGATCAAGGGATCGGATATGAAAATGTCCAGCCGGATTAGACACTCTCCAGGATCGGATGAATAATCGGACCAGTCGCTCGATATAAACCGTACCTGTACCTGTTTTTAAGCCAGAAGGAAATGTGTACTCATGCTCCTCACAGGCCGACTTTCAAGGAAAGGTAGCATAGGTATGTTGCAACAAGAAGCTGCATACATGTGATCATGGGAGTTTGTGAGATCCCAGAATGCTATGAAATCTTTGCGACGCAGAACACACACACACACACACACACACACACACACACAAGCAGGGTGGGTAGCACTGCGTACCCTACATGACCATTCATTTGGGGCAGCTACTGTAGGTACGCACTCACGTTCTTGTAGTGGTGTACGGTCTTCACATCCATAGCGCTTCAACTGAAGCGCGCTTCGCGGCTAGTTTGCTTACCTAGCACAGCACTAGGCACGCTTCATGCCAGGCAACTCCGGAATACGGAATACTCAGCAATGAATCTCAGGACTCGTCGTCGCACCTTACTAACACCGGCGGAATCTAGTCGCATCGTGTGTCTTATGAGGGTTCTTATTGATAGTGTACTCCGTATATGAAGGAATCATGCCCATTTACTTAACAGCAACACATACGAGTAATTGGCACCTAATATCATGAGCATGAGCATGCCTCCACCTAACGACTGCCGGTAATTGAGTCTCCCATGTGGCTCACAAAACGGTACTTGAACGGTACACAGCAACCGTTGCGAACTGTGGCGGTGCAAACGCGACCTCGAGTCTGGGGAGTCGAACTTGAAACGAATTGAGTTATCTCTTGGCATTGACCCGGCACTAAACTGTCAAGGAAGGGTGTGCATCTAATATACGCCGCTACCACCCATCATCCATCGCGCCTTAAGTACTTCCTCGGTACGTCCTGTTCTGGGCAATTCCTGCCGCTAAACTAGGTGCCTGATAGGTATACTACGTAGGTAAGCACAGCAAAGCGGGTCGCCAGTGTCGTCCCATACGACCCCATAAAACGGGCGTCTCCCACCAATCAGCGCCCTCCGTTTCGTGAGCGACTTTGACTGAGAATTTATATGGCATGTTTAACCACCTAACCTGCACGACTTAATTCACCGAAACCCCCGGACAATCATCATCATCGGAACCTCAAGACACCAGACCAGCCCGCCCTGCTGACTCTTCCGCCTCCGCGCTCCCCTTCTCGTCAGACCCAGATTTCGCCATGTCTACCGCCTCTCTCCTCCGTGTTGCCGTCCGCGGCCCTTCCCGGACCTTTTTCCGCGCTTCCCGTCCCGTCGCCCCCTCCAGAGCCAGCGCCGCCGTTGTCCCTGGCCTGATTGCCGGCTCCGGCCTCAACTTCAGCACCTCTGTCCCCCGCCAGAGCGACCACCACGAGGAGACCTTCGAGGAGTTCACTGCCAGGTAAGGGAGTCAACGACACCTACCGCCAGATGCGAGAGCAGGCGGAGAGAACGAGCTGGCTGCAACCGGTTGTCGCCTCGGACTTGGCATGGGAGCTCTAGCGTGCCCCAATTGCTCTCGCAATCACATCAGTCCATACGTCAGAAGCTGACTGGAAGCTCTACCACAGATACGAGAAGGAATTCGACCAGGTCCAGGATGTTTTCGAGCTCCAGGTTCGTCGCTTCTCTTTCTCCATCTATCTATCATACTCGAGCTTCATATGCGCGAACCCAATTACATCACATGTTTGTTCCAAGGCATGAGGGTGGAACGAAGAAAGTCCTGCATGTGATAGACATAGAATGTACTACGACTACTTACTTATACTTACCCGTCTCACCCACACACAGCGTAACCTGAACAACGCCTTCGCCTACGATCTCGTCCCCTCCCCTTCCGTCCTCCAGGCCGCCCTCCGTGCCGCGCGCCGCGTCAACGACTTCCCCACCGCCGTCCGTGTCTTCGAGGGCATCAAGGCCAAGGTCGAGAACAAGAGCCAGTACGAGCAGTACCTCGAGGAGCTCAAGCCCCTGCGTGAGGAGCTTGGCATCGTTCTGAAGGAGGAGCTCTACCCTGAGGAGTCCCGGTAGATTTCTTAAACAAAGAAAAAAGGGAGTCATTCCCCCTTTTTAGTCTGCTCTATTTACGATCGAGCGAGCGAGTCCGTGATCGGTTCAACTTGATGTCCTGCTGGGTTTAAAGCGATGTGGGCTGAACCAGAAGCGCAGCCTTCTCGACTTTGCGTAAATGAGAGATGAAACGGGGGGATGATCTTTTATTTTTTTTATCCAGATGGGAAGAGTACTAGCTGGCGGCAATCGGGGACAGACAGGCTATTGGCGTCAGTTTTTGAATGCCAAGACATAAAACCCAAATCGTATATATGTTTACAACCTTTTTCAAATCACTTTAAGAAACCACCTGAGAGTCGCGATTGTGTCTGGGATAAACGATTAACATATAGTATTGCCCGTTTCGGCTTGTTGACACTCATCTCATGATCTCACCAGTAACATCACATGATCCACGATGAGACCCCTGACATACCAGGCATCGGCAACGTAACAACTCACATTGACTCTCATCCTATGAAAAGAACTTAGATCATCAATGAAGTGCTACAATACGGTATACTCGTCTGGAATCCTACTCGTCACCATGAACTAAGCTTCATGAATTCATTTCTAGCATACTATCTCGTTGCCCCTTTCTCCCCTCTCCTGAGCATGTACATTGAGACAAACGTGAGAACAACCCCTATCCACTCTAAGCCTGTAATACTCCGACAACAACGAAGTTCACCATGCCACAGACAATAAATACAAACACCCCCCGGTCATGCTTTTCCCCTATTCCCTGGAATAAAACATTATTGTACTTTTTCTTCTTCTGGCAATAGCCCTCATATCGGCAGATCTGAACTCCTTTTATAAGGAGACCGACTCATCTATTTACATAGGGTAATCGGATTATACCCTAGGTTAGAATCTCTGGTCACGCAGATGAGCGAACCTGTTCGCTACCGATCCCTGGTTAAACAACGTAGAGTTCTGGGCCCCGTTGTTGTTCCCATTGCCGCCTGGCGATGCATCCGACGCGGACAGCGGTGGTTGAGGACTAGTTCCCCGACTGCTACTCGGACCTCCCATGGCACTCGGCACGCGACCGTTGCGCGGACTCATAACGCCCAGGGAGTAGGGTCTCGGACTACGGGGCACACTGGACTGTCTGGTCTCGCGACGCCCGTTCTTGAGCGTCTTCAGCTCCTCCTTGATCCGGCTGAGCTCCGCCTCGCGGTCGCGAACAATGCTCTTCTGCTCCTTCACTTGCTGCGCCAACGCGCGGACCGCATTCTGGCTCTGGATCTTGTTCACCTCAACTACATTAGCACTCGCTTGATGATTGAGCTCCTCGAGTTTCTTTTCAGAGGCCCGATTGGTAGCTGTAAGCTCGCGAATTTGCTGAAGACTTGAATCGAATCGAAGCTTGTTATAATCGATGTCGCTCTGTGCGACGACTAGTCTCTTCTCGAGACGCTGAACCTGCTTGGTGGATGCCGTCAGATTCTTCTCCAATTCGGCCAGCTTTACGAGGTCGGGGTTGGATGTATTGGCAAGGGCTTCGTGGGCCTCAGAGAGCTTCTTCTCAAGCTCGGCCTGTGCCGCCTTCAGTGTTGCGATTTCTGACCGGCAGGAATCGAGGCTGTTGCCCAGTACCGAGGCTTGTTCTTGGGCGACTTTACACTCGACCTCAAAAACACTACGCTCTTTTAAAGCATCCATATACTTCGTCTGGATGTTCTGAATGGATGATATGTAACTCTGGTTTTCTTTCTGAATCCGGTCGCTGAGTTCCCGAAAGTCGTTTGCTCGAGATTGGCTCTCTTCCAACTTTGACTCGACCTCGGAGAACTGAATAGTAGAGTCGTGTTAGTGTTACGGTTCACGAGTCAATTGAAATGGGAGTACTGACTCTCCTGGCTAGCGCTTGTAGTTTGTCAAGCGGCATTGTCACAGTACCATTCTCCGAGTCCTGCATCAGATCATCTCCAAGTAGCTGTCTGAAGGCGTCGCTTATATGATTCAATGACGATATAATTGGCGGCTGGGACATCTTTGGCCTCTTCGACGGACTCTCGTTACCATCGTCATCCATCTAGCCTCGGTTAGCACCAGATGAAAAGATAAACGAAGCATATCTATGTCGACTTACATGGGATCGTTTCTGGCTAATGTGACCCTCGGCACCAGATTGACTGGCCAGAATCTGGGAACTGGTTACGCGGAGATCATCAAAGATCTCAGTTGGAAGCTGTTGGGGCTCCCAGTAAAAATCATCGTCGTCGTCCTCGGGGGTCTGGATACGTCTTGCAAACTTCTCGGCGATAGAACTGATCGAAGCAGTAGGATCTGGGTCTTCGACGAATCGCATCGCGTTCACCAATGCCAACGTAAGTACCATCTTACGTTCCAATGGTTGCAAGTCTTCTGTGATACACATGTTGAGATGTTGTATGGAGGCGATGTTGACAAGCGCTAATATAATGGGAGAGCTGCTCTCATCGGTCTTAGCGACCAACTCTTGCCGAAAAGTGTAATCGAAGGCAATAACAACATCGGAGTCTTTGGGAATAGAAGATTTCTCATCCGAGGTAGATGAAAGAGCAACTGTCAATGGATGCTCAGCATCCGCCGCACTAACAATTTCCTGGCCTGATCGAATGTAGCCACAGTTTCGACTCTGTATCAGATAGCCGAGCAAATCCATGAGCTTCCCGGGACGGACAAGAATCAAGACTTTCTTCTCCGAGTCGAGAGACTGCAGATCGTCAAGTAAATCTTCCACAAACGCGAACTTCGCATTGGTGCCCACCGAGTGTTTCGTAGTTGAGAGTGGTGACATCGGCGGCAGGCTGTCGAGAAAAGGGGGGAAGTCGCACATGTCGAAAAGACGAGAGAACATAACATCAAGCTTTTCGACAAGACTTTTCCGCGGTGTTTCATGCGGAACGACTCTGAAAGAGGCGTTGTACTCTATCATCAGCGCCTCATTTTCGCGGATAATGTCGTTGTACTGTCCCCGGCTGCTCGTCTGGAAGGGCAATGTGATGAGATATTCGCAACGTCCAGTTGGTACCTGGGTCTGAAAGCTTCCCGAATATCTTGCATGCACCTCTTCGGCCGAATCGGTCGATCTAGGTACAGGTGGGCCTGAATCAAAACCATCATCGGTCGCAACAGAGGGACTATCAGCCACATCATTCTCGATGGAGAGGGTAAGAGTAGACGGATCTAACGTTGCGAGCTGCTCTACTTGCGGTGTACGATACGAGACCATAGACGCTGTATCCGCCAGCATAGGACTCTGCGCGGCTTCGGGATCGATAACGGCCTTTGCTGTCTCCGGATATGACGGCTCAACCTGCATCTGCAGAGCCTCAGACGCTTGTAATAGGGTGGGCGTAACCATTAGAGCAGAAGCATCAACCGTTGAAGCATTTCTGCTATCAGCGTGAGTTTCCACTTGAGGACTAGGATTATGTGCAACATGGGATACGTTATCTAGAGGAGCTTGAGACGATGTGACGGTTGATGCAGGTCCAGTGGCAGGCGGCTTGTTGAAGTGCCCTTCACGGAAACGCCTCAGCCTTTCCTTGGCCGAAAGAGGCGAGTTGGTTGAATTGGTGCCATCCATGTTACAAATCGGGGTGGGCGTAACAGGTCTACTGTACTGCAAACTATCACCGGCAATGCAGGCTTGCTCTGGTTCTCTACTTTCCTGTGCTGCTAACCGCGGCTCTTCGTGCGCCGTAGCGAATGCTCCAGTTTTGTATCCTCCGAAAGACGCAGTGGGTTTTGTCCTCGCGTAATTGTGCAGTTCACTTGGGATTTGACCGAGGTGCCGTCGGGCTGCTGTATCTTCCTTTTGCCAAAGCGAAGTATTGGATACGGCCCTATCCTCGTCCGAAATCAATTCGAATCGGCTTCGGGACGTCGCGTTGCTGGAAGAGCTGTAAGAATACTGCGTGAACTGGACGAAGTGAGACCTCGTTGTTGTAAAATCTCTATCCGTGATCAATGGGTTTTGACTTTGTTTCTCTTGGGAGGTTTCAGCGCCGAGTAGCTGGGGAAATGAAGCAGGAACTGTGCTGCCGTGGGATGCTGTCAAGGAAGAGGTTGCAATAAACTGGTCCGACGGGTCAGGCCCTATTTGCGTCTGAAAAACGACACTCTCATTTACAGGGCCCTGGGATGGAATAGTGACCGTCGGGTGCAACTGACCTTGTTTCGGGTTAGTTACAATGCTGAACACTGAGTTTGTGAATGAGTTGGTGTTTATGGAGATTCCAGAGAAGTCCGTAAAGTGAGGATCGGGCTGATGAGAAGGAATATCCGGAGAAGAACGTGATGATGAGCTCTGCAATGTCCCTCGCCGAACTGATGGATCGTATGAAAACTGGCTTTCCACGAAGCAGTCCGCAGGAGAATGGTGGCGCGTACCCGTTCGCAATGTCGATATACTAGACAACTCTTGAGAGTCGGGAATGACTCGGCAATCGTTCTCTACAGTACCACTTGGACGCAGGCGCTCTAGTTGAGTGAGCTGTGGAGATGCTTGACTTGCTTGCGAAGGCGGGATGATGCGGAATTCAGAAGGATCGAAAGCCGAAGAGACACCAGTAAGCTCAACCACTAGATGTGTCCCTTCGTTCTTTACAACTGGGCGAACCTCAGTATTTGAGTCGAACTTTGAAATCCCGATATCCCCGTGGATGGACGACGAAATAGAGTGATGGCTCGAATCTGTCTGCGGAACCTGGCAGTGGGAGGGAAGAATAGGACCGTCGGTTTTTCTACGTTTGTTGAACCCCTCTTCGGTGTTGGCCAAAGTCTCGGTCCGGCCACGTTTTGAATACCTGTGATTGGATTTGCCTTTACTCTTTCTCTGCCTGTACCTGCATTCATGCGCCTGTACATGCACGGGTTTACTCTCCTGTCTTAACGGCGGCGGCGAAGATGTCCTGCGACTAGGCGCATTGGTAAACTGGGAAACTTTCCTGCGTTTCACTTCACCCCAGTCTCTCAGGGCAAGGCTTGTCACGTTAACCGCCGGCTCCTACTCTATGTCAGCGGCTACAGTGCCAAGGCAAACAGAGCTCCGGCTGCGAGAGCGTACCCAACTTGGGTTGTAGCGGCGGCCGTTCCGATCAGTGCCGTCCCAGTCGATGAGATACAGAACACGGCCGTGTTCTACCTTCTCGGCGACAATGTCACGGATGGTGTACCAGCCTCCTTTGCACTTGCGGCTCGGCTCCTTCTTGCTCGATTCGGACTCGGGGCTGAGACCAAGATGGACTCGGGCTCGTCTTCGATCGCTGCGATTCGGTTTGCTGTGTGCGGGCGCCCTGGAGTCAACTGTATTCATGGACCGTGTCACTCGTCGAGGACTATCTGTGGAGATACAGTCCATATTAGTGATCCCTTTCCATAGAGCAGAATGGATGGGTTCTCGGTTTGGCTGTGCTTCATTCGTGGATTGGTAGGTAGCGCGGCAAGAATGATGCTCACCGTGGCCGTCCTGCGGTTCCTGAGAGTCAACAATCTCGTATGTACGTAGGTAACAGCACAGGTGCAAGGGCTGGTGGTCGTCAACACCAAGAACATCCAAGTGATGCAGGTGGGTAGCTGTTTGGAGAAGTACACCACATACCTTGTGATCTCGCCGAGTGGTTGCTCGCAAGCTGGTCTGTACATGTTCCGGGGATGATGGAAGTACATACAGGGAGGCATGTAGGTAATCTGGGAGTACGGAGCGGGCCACTAATGTACACAATATAGGTGGGCCGGTACTTCTGGTCCCTGTGTGCTAGAAGTACCTCCTATCCCCGTATCCCCGGCAGTTCCAGTACGACACCCGCCCGACCTCACTCAGCCGTCACATGACATTAAGTCATCATCACAGGAGTCATCAGTACCGAACTGTTCCGTCTGTGACCGGCGTAAATATGCCGTACGAAATACGTCCATGAAACGGAATGCGACGGCTAGCCAGTCAATACGTAATCGTGTCCAACGTCAAGGCATTGATAAGAGAGCGATAAGCACTTTCACTCAGCTCATCAAGCTCCCTGCTAGGAGTCGGAGAGCTGCCTGGTGTCTATCTACCTATATTCACTCCACACACCTCGCAAATAGAACCCATTCCGGAATATCTTCAAAATATCCATATCCTATCGGAACGTCAAGAGTAAAGTAGAGTGCTCATGTGACAAGCATGGTTGGATAATCCGATTCCGATTCGTATTTCAACTACCTAACCTGCCTAGACTGCCTGGATGGGAACGGGTTGTCCATCGTGAAATGTGAACAGCCATGCCAATACCAACGCCAAACACCCAGCAACGGCATACAAAAAGCATGCAAAACAAGACAGCCTCTCCCTACGGCGACCTTTATCTCTTTTCGCCAGGCCTTCAAAGGTCAATAGCCTATAGCCTCAACTCCTTGCGGAACCTCCCAGTCTAACATGAACGCCACCCAAGGACCAAGGACAAGGACCGGTCCTCCTTTTTCATTCATTCAAACATCAAAATCTGTACAGCTCGTGTCTCTGCCTACTCGTAATGTTACCGAGAAGCATCACCCGACTCGATCATGCCCCTGAATTCATCGTTGGGCTCTTGAAACTTGATCCCCGGACGCACCACGCGATTGATCTCTTCCAATACGAACGGGTAGACATCCTTCCAGGCGTTGCGGCCCATCCAACAATCCAGGTGCCCATAGTTCGGCACAACCCGCCGGCGGTACTCGATGCCATCGTACTCACGCGTGCCGAATGCTTCAGTCAGGACTTCGTAAGTGCGCTCAGTGCTCTCGGGACTAAGCACGGCGTTGTCTTTACCGACAAACAGCAAGAAGGGAATACCGCGAAGCTTGAGGACGTTCTCTGGCGTATCGAGCTTCTCGTACAATGGCCCGTTGGACATGACGTGTCCCTCAGCACCTTGCTTCATGAGCAGGTGCAGCAATGTCATGTTGACACCGCCAAAGAATCGGTCAATCTGCCGGTGTGTGGCTTCATTGAGGTTGTTATGATTCCAGCAGCGGCCAAACACGAGAGAGATCCGGTGGCAACTGGCGTTGTTGCAGATCTCCTTGCGCTCATCGGGCATGAATCGGAGTAGTTCGTTCAACCCCTTTTGAAGGTAACTGTCGTTCTCCTCTGTCTTGCAACTGAACCACTCACCCGCTAGGAATCGGTACAGTTTATCGGCAGGAATGGGCAGGGCCATGATCTTGATCATGTTTGCGCGATTCCAAATCGGATTCATGAATACCTGGCTGCAGGTTACGCCTTTAATCCACTCAGTTGGAATAGTACCGTCCAAAAGGCCTGTCGAGAATGCCACGCTGCCCATACAATGCGCAACGGTATAGATCGGCTCGGGCTCGGGTTTCGCACCTCCAGTTCTTCCTTTGGCTGCATCAAGGTCATTTTCAGCGTAAGTGGGATAATGATCTCGAATATACTTCAGACAGGCGTGAAGATCAAGGCGCGCATCAAACGTCGTCCAGTTGTTGGGA
The DNA here is from genome assembly GCA_028637775.1 of Xylariaceae sp. X167. Lineage (NCBI taxonomy): Eukaryota > Fungi > Ascomycota > Sordariomycetes > Xylariales > Xylariaceae > Xylariaceae sp. X167. Next base: position 42,329 of record JAJFDK010000027.1, on the reverse strand, counting down.
ACCGCCATCATCGCCCCGATACGGTGAACCGAAACAAATACCCGATAGCCAGCGCGTCGAAAGTAATTCACAGCATTAAGACGAATCGTAGGCAGCGCGTAGATCCGATGATCCACCGAGGCACCTGGTATCATGAACAAGTTCTTCGTGGGAACCGACTTATTGGTAGGTTCCCACATATAAAGCCTCGTGATGACACCGTCATGAGCTTTGACCTTGAAGCAGTGGTCGCTAGATGTCGAATTGACGAACCCGGAGTATGGCTGACTGGGATATTGGAGCGGCGTAAAAGGCGCCAGGAACAGCGAGAGGGACTTGCGCGTGAAGAAGGTCATGAAGTTTGTGGCGCTCTTCACTTTGTCGAGGATGCTACTGCCTGTCGGACTCAACGTGAGCATTTCAGAAAGGAAGTCCATTGGCTCGATGCGCATGATGCCCCGAGCAACGACTTTGCCACTTGGACGGTACTCGTCCACCCTCGAATCCTTCATCGCTTTCTTCGAGCACTCGGTGATGGTGACATAGAGGGTGCTTGTCGACCTCCAGAACTGCACTGGTGACAGTGCAACCGAGGAATCAACTACCTTGTAGCCGTGGAAGTGAAACCGTTCCCCGTTCGGCCCATACATATCGAAGTCGTAAGTAAGATTTCGAGTTCCCGGAGCTTTTGTGTCGACATAAAACAGATGGAATTTTCCACGCCGAACCATGAATGGCCCTCCAAGCGTTCTGCAATGGAAGGTACCTGTTAGGTTCGCCGAGTGGTTGGGATCGTGCACAGTCGACCTTACATCGAAAGCTTGCACACTGAGGAAGAAGCGCGCCGTCTCACACAGAGACTTCGCTGTTCGAGCGGCCAGTTCGTAGTCGTCGATACTGTCTCTGAAACCGCTATCTTCGTGGTCCAGGCGGTGAATATGCCCGGACATCACCTCACTGAAGCCAAAGCCTCCGTCCTTCATGCGGTGAGCAGATATGATCGACTCGTGAGCGTGGGTGATTCCCTGCTCTTCTTCTTTCGCCGCCGCGCACATTTCCATCTGCTGTTCATTCAGTCCAGAGCAGGGCTTCTGTTGATATGGGTGTTTAGGAGACCCAAAGAGATCCAAGATGTCGTTTTTCTCGGTACGGATATGAAGCTTCTCGCGCTGTGCGTACAGATCCAGCGAGCGTTCCGCCAATGCAGTAATGGTTGCAAAGGGATTTGCTCCCAGAGCAGCTGGAATGATTGCACCGTCCGTGACAATGAGACCTTTATGGGTCTCCTTGCCATCTCCGACGAAGACTTCACCGGCGTGGTTGGTGACACCCATGTTACCAGAATCGGCCATACAGGCGCCGCTAGGTCTGTGTCAGCTACTTGCTAATGGAGTTGGTTATTTCAGGAGTGAACACTAACCCGATAGGATGAACCGTGATTTGTTGTTGACCCATGAGAGAGTAGAAGGGGTTCTGTACGAATGTGCCTCCAACAGCCCGGGTGGCCTTCTCAAGCACATTATTCAACCGCTTGACGTGCTCACTGCGGCCAACGCCAATGAACTCGAGTACTGGCTTGTCCTTCTTCAAGGTCAGATACGCTTGGTTGCCTGTGACTCATTAGTAACAGAAGACGGATGAAATCACAATCAAGGCGACATACTATCATGGGACATAATGAGGTAAACCTGTGTCCTCTCGATGGCGCCTTTCTGGTAGTATGGCCCTAGGAAGAGACTGCCGGCACGAGCAAGATTTGCCTTCACCTTTTCGGCAATGGAATCCCCTGTCATCTCAATGCTGCCAGGCAGGAGCTCGAGGAGTGCTTGCATGAAAGGAACAAGGGCGGCTGGAACGGTGCCCTCCTCGATGACATACCCATCCAGGGGGTTACTGTGCCCTTGCCGGTTGTCGATTATGCCAGTTATGCAAGGCCCGATTGGGTTGTATGGTGATGGGACCTCCTTCCCCATAGCATTGACTTCGTAGTCGGTGTTATACCTAACAAAGAGTCAGAAGACGCTCAGGAGAGAGGCCAAACAGAAGACGACTTACCCGAAACCCAACATGTCACCATTACCACTCATGTTCTGGCCAACCTTGTCACTCATCTTCAAGCCCATCTGTTTACTGCGAAGCAAGATCTCGGTCGTGCCGATAGCACCGGCACCGAGGAAAACAGCCTCCTTGGCATGAACCCACATAAGGTCATCGTGGAAGTTGGCCTTGAAGTGGCCACGGTTTCCACCATGCCAAGCGAAGTAGATGATGTATCCCTTCTTGTCCGGCGCTTCTGTTATGTATCGAACCTCGGACTCGCAGAACATGTCGGCACCCCAGTTCCAGGCATCGGCTAGGTAAGTAACCAGGGTGGTGTTCTTGGAGCTGTCATTCAAACCAGTGAGGTCTTGGCCTGTCGAGTCAGAGCTGGACATCTCAACACCACAGCTGTTTGGTCCACTGCAGAATCTTGTCGTTTGCCTAACGCGACGGAACTTGTCGGTCATGTTTAGGCATTCCGCTTGCCTGCGGAGGAGTTCGAGCTTTGGCAACTTGGGCCAATCTTCTGGATACTCTTCGGGTTCGAGGACTTCTGCCGCCCTTTCGTAGTCTAACGCAAATCGAAGCAGGTTAGTTACCATGAAAATGGACATTGCTTCTAATCTTAGGGAGAATAGATGATGATGATGACTTACACTTCTTCAAGCAGCCCTTATTCAGTCGAATCTCCTCGGGCCATTGCTCCAATTGAAGCGCATCGTCGTCGGCTTCCAGAAAGACATTGGCATTAATGAGACTTGTGCCTCCCAGACCTGTCCAAAGTGTGAGTTGCAGTCCAACACAGAGACAACGCTTGATGCTTGCGACGCAATTGACTTACCATTGCCTACTAATGCGTTCTGACCCTTGCCAAAGATCAGGTGAAACATGCCAGTGGGATCGCCACCGTGAACGACCTTGCTGGGCAACCATGGTGGCGCAAACTCGCCCGAGTAGTGCAACTGGTCGAGGGCGTCTGTTGTACCACTGGGGTACTCGCTGGGCCAACGCTCCTTGCCACGCTCGAGAAGACAGACACTCTTGCCGGCGCGAGACATTCGTGATGCGGCAACACCACCACCATAGCCAGAACCAATGACGACGCAGTCATAGGAATTGCGCATCAATTCCATTGGCTTCGAGATTCTCGGGGGTCTCGTCCTCCTAGGGTCGTCGGCCCAAGTTCGGATGTGAGCAAAGGGGGTGGATCGTGGCCGATCAGTTTCGGCTTCGTTTGAAGGCACTGCACGTGTGGCATTGAAGCCTCCGTGATGACTGGTGGCCGTGCTATTGGAGGTTGCTGAGTTCAGGCTCGCACTACGGGGGCGTCCGTTGATGGGCCATGTTCCTGCCCGGCCGTTCACACCGTTCACACCGTTGAAGCCGTTGATACCGTTCGGGGGCTTCACTTCATAGGTATCATTCGCTTGACTGACGCCGTTCACGCCGTTGACGCGCTTGTGGATGCCGTTGACGCCTCCTTGGCCATTAGTGTGCTTAGCATCGGCGCCAGTCGCCCGTACCCCTTGCCCCTCGGCGTCATCATCGAACAGTATAGCCGGCGGCATGATCACGCAGTGGCTAATGCGCAGGGAGGTGCTAGTTTCAAAACCTCGGCAAGACAAGAGGATGGCGCCGTCTGTCAGTGATGACCTCGATGTCCGTGCTAATAACCATCAACGACTAACAAAGATGATTCGTATATATAAAAACAAAGAAAAGAGCAGCACCGGGTAGTATCCAATGTAAGGGCGAGTAGGTATCAGAAGGAAGGGGGTGTGAGTAAGAGAGAAGAGGGAGGGAGAGATTATCGGTCAGTATTATACCTAGCATGAGAGACACTACTCATCCGGCAGGATCAAGAAGCAGCATATAGGATTTGGGCGAGCGAGGTGAGCAGGACCGGCTCTTACCTTATTGAGACGGAGCACGACCCCGATTCCGACGACGATTCATGCCTATTCGGTGCGTTCGGTATGTAAGGTAAGGTAAACTGATCATCCACGAAAAACAGCCTTACCAGACCACAACGACACCCCCCCTGGACGCCTGGGTCCCTGGCTCCCTCGCTGGGTCCCCGGACTCCCTTTCCCTGGGCGCATTGAAGCCGACGCTAGACTAGAGGCCGGGGATAATGTCCGTCCTTGCAGGATTTTAGTTGGGGAGGCGTAGTGGCATTGCTGAGGGGCTATTACGGTCGGCTGAGGAGAGCACTAAACGACGGGCAAGTTGCAACTGGGCGGGCATCTCAATTCTTTTTTTTTCGGATGAGATCTCTTGCCCGATATGGAACAGCGTGCCAGCCAAGTCTTGGTGTGTCAGGGGTGCTTGAACAGGACAGCAAGGGTTGGGGACTCTCTACGAGTAGGTACTTCTTGGGGGAATTGATTTCCTCGCATAACGCTGCTCTCTCCACGTCATAGTTCATGGAGCGACGGCACATCAGGGTCAGTCAGTGAACTACTGCATGCGGAACTATTTAGTGAGGTTAATAGTTTCGATAAAATGGTAAGGTAGGCAAGGTATGGGCATGGTAAGGAAACCCTCCATCCCCTCCCCTACCTCTGTCGCATGAGAACCGAATCATCGGAATTTATTTTTTTCCTACCTATTGTATGAATTGAATTGAAGAGGTAACGGGCCGATTAGTTAGACGAGAGAGAGTGAGTGAGAGGCACGTCTATTCCGTGCATACGTTGTCCAACGACGGGTTTGTGGCATCTCATCGCTCACGCACCCCCATGCAACCAAAAAAGAGACGATTTATATGCCGTTATTGGTAACGTGCGTGATACGACTTACGACGCACGAAATACTGCTGTTTTTAGTCTGTTGGTACAACGAAGAGAGAGAGAGAGATACCGTCTCTGGACGGCAGTGAGAATTGAAGGATAGGTATGTACGAAGAGCTAAGTCCGGACCTAAGTTAAGACGTCTCAATAGTGTCGAAAAAGACAATGCATGCCTAGCGCTGATCAACCCACGCCGGTCCTCACCCATCATCACACTATGGGATCTCCATAACAGCAGTCTAGCCAGCGACAGATCCTGTACGAAGACGGCACACACTTACAACAACAATGACCTCAAGTAACCCAATAGTCGGTTCGGAGATAATCTATTTTTTCCCTCTTTTTTTTTCTCTCCGTACCTAATCTGCAACATTACCTACATCATCTGCTTATCTATTTACCGATATAGAATTGTTGCAAGGGTAGCTAACATAGCCTGAATTGGAGAAAGCTGGGGTTTGTTGTTGTTGTTGCTGTCTCTCTTTCTCCAAAAGGGAGGGGGCCGAGGCGTTCGGAACCCAGCAAGACAGGGGGAAAAACGTGATAGGTACGTAAATATAGCCATAAAAAACTCCGATTCTCCTGACGAGCGGTGGTTCCTACATTGATACGTGCATACATATCTGTATGTCTAGGTATAAGATGTGTTGGTACAGTAATATGCGAAGATGTAAGTCAGTCACTAACAAAAGACCTCGGAAATGAGCTGACGATATCGGGCTGACGATAACGAGCTGAAAGGGAGGAAGGGTAACGGTCTTATTGGTTGATTTGCGATCGAGCTGTATTCACTTCGCTCCGCTACTCCAGAAACTGGCAGGAGGTATTCCGTCTGCGACCACGGACTGGTACGGCGCTCCAAATATAGCGGTGGTGAACCGGTGGACGACCAATCAGACGGGAAGGAGATTTCGGAATCGCCTGTCTTTAGGTTGCCGGGTGTTAGCCGTCGGCATGGCATGGATTCCGGTTTCTGTGAGTTACCTACGAGTTGTTGTAGTTGTTGTTGTTGTACGTGGTGATGAAGGGATCGAGCTAGGAAGGCATCGCATGCACGAGACCTACATACTACATACGTATGCGCCAGCCATACCTAGGTAAACTGATAGATGCCTAACTGCCTAACAACTCAGCCAGACCGAGGCATACCACCGTCAACGTAGGATCGGAGTCAATAGTTTCTGCCTTTTCTCAACATTTCACTCCATCTTTCGTTCGTATCGTGTAAGTGAGAGAAAGAACCCCGAACTAGAGCTACAACGGCGATAAGGCTTAGCGTAGCCCATTTTGTAGCCCGTAATACTGTGCAAGGTATCTCTCTTGGAAGGGGTACTTACCGGGTAGGTCTGCTAGGTATCGAGACCCTGGACAGAGATCGCCAACCAGACCGGGTTTGCTAGCTATTATAGGCGAGCTGGAAGTACTATAGCCACGCTAACGAAAATCTACCTGCGTTAGTTTTTTTGCTCTTGACGTCGACTCAAGCCGTATCATGTGCCCGGGGCAGTGCACCGACAGCAGTTCAGTCACTTCCTTCACTTCCTCTCTCTTTCAAGTTTGTAGTCACATCGAGTGTAGGTAGGCAGGAAGGAATTGGTGCAATGGTGAAGCAGTTGGTGCAGGTACAGCAGCCATCACGCCACACGACGCTCGAAGGATTAATGGCGTGGTGCATGGTGGTTGTTAACCCCATTCCGCCAGCATTCCGATGAGCAAACATACAATGTCTCGCCTGGATGCATGTTATTGTATGTGTGTATGAGTATACTCTTTACATCATTCCGAATCTACCGATGCTGACCACCGAGTCGACAACGTGGAGGGTGTTGACTGATTACTTTCTAGTTACGGTATCTATTCTAGTACGGATTATGGATTACTTAACAGTAATGACTGCTTCTGAGACTGTTAACAACGTATTGGATTCTACGTAAGAACCGGTTTGAATCAATACCTCGTGTCCCCGAACCGTGAAATGCAAACATCTTAGAAATCATCATGAATACTCCATGAATACTATACGTAACTGGGGCCATGATAAAAGAAAAAAAGAAAAAAGGACTTACCAACAGAGTAAGTAACACCCGTCCATGCATCACGTAGCATTCCCTTCCTATCCATCTTGCCAATCCTACCTACCCAACCTGCTTGCTTGCGCCATAACCTCGCCTTCGACTCAATCAATCGTCAACAACGCCCATTTCTGCTCTGAAAAATCAATGTACTCGTAATAACAAAAAATAATAACAAAATCACCCCCAAACCTCGCGTGGTGGCCATGCAGTGCGTGGCCGTGAGATACATACATACATATCCACCCACACATCCCTCCCCCTTCTTCTATGTATAGCACGAACTGAAACCCCGTGCGTGATACATCCACCGATTCGCCTCATCACATCCAGCAGCAAACCAAACCCTGTCGTGTCACATATGTACGTCTCGATATCCAAAAGCTGGATCTGTCTCAGAAAACCCCGGTCCCTCCTATTCGATCACTTACTTCCCAGGTAGTAGGTGGCGGAAGTGCGGCTCTTCGAATCCTTCCTCTCTTCTTCGCGAATGTCCGATGTGTATGTAGCATTCGCATTGGGGTATCTAAATCGATAGAGAACTTTTCATGCTATGCCATGTATTCCTTCCACCCCGCATGCACGCACACAGCCTTACACAGGGGGTCATCGCTGACTTACTGAGCAGCATGTAACCCAGCTGGAATTCTTGGGTTGTTTCCTCCAAGCTGCTTCGCCCTGGTCTCTTACCCAATGCGCATTTTTCGTATCAACATGAATAACAATAACCAAGAAAAACGAACGGTTCGGAGATCTCCCTCAGACAAGACAAGACAGGCAGTGTTGTTTTAGATCGTGCCCGTCTGTCTTACGCTGCTGTTCGTGAAACCATCCATCTGGCTCCCTCCACGAACCAGAACCCGTCACCCGCGCAGTCACCTCTGGTAGAAGGTAATCCGCAGGTAGTAATAGGTTAGGTAGGACAACGAACGGGATCCCATCTCGTAACTCCGAATCTGGCAAGTGCTACGTAGCATCCATTCAATGTCAATGTCTCGTCAGCGCGGCCTTGGGAGTTCGGTTCCCCGGTAAAGACGAGGCGGTTCGATGGGATCTGAGACATAATCCATCTTCGATCAGGCCTCGAATCTCGAGTTATCCGTGTCGTCTGATAGAACGAGAAGAATTCTTCTCAAATTGGGCAACTAACTCGTCAAGTTCGCCAATTTGGAGAGCAACGATACTCTTTCTGGATGAACAGTCGTCCCCGTGTCCCGACGATTTGGAATTGGTAATAGCATCGTACCATTCCCTCGGGCGAAGGCGAAATATTTACCCCAACGAAACCCTTGAATGAGGCGAAAAACTTACTAGTTCATCCTTCCATCACATATCCCTTTCTGACAACACACACACACACCCCAGTAATCAATGTCGACTTCCTTCTCCATGATCCGCGGACCCCCAAGATCAAGGCAAACGATATAAGCACGGGGTCCCAGCCAGCTGTCAGACTCAACCTGCCTATCATTCTAGGCACGCAACAAGAGCCAAATTCGACTACACTCCGTGAGTCCGTGACGAAAATTCCAGTCACATGCCTCATGGTAGCAGTGATTCTTGTCCTTAGGCACCAGCCCCCAAGGGGACTTCGATAACCGAGGGCGTCAAGGTCAGGTCATTCTCTTCTACACATCGGCCCACGACGCAAAAGGGAATGGACACCTGCACCTCTTTCCCTCATGTCATGTCCAAAGGCCGGACAATCCCGAATTCAGCTCTGCGATTTGAGGAAATCCCTTCGACTCTATTGCGCTTATCCTCGGTTCTAGTCGATATTATTGTTGCCTGCCACGTTCAACAGATTGAGTCCCTATCCTCTCTGAGCTTACGCAATTCTTCCCAAGGATGGTCGAGGAGTCTTACCATGTGTACTTCTGCGAGATGCATTGAGTTGCTCACACCGAGTCAGACAGAGACTAACAACCATCACCAGCACACCGGTCCCTAACGTTCGCCCAGACAAGATATCCCTTCTCTCAGTAGTCACGAGCGTAGGTCTCGATTCCTTTGATTCACCAAGCCAACAGACTCAAGCGGAGACACAAACACATCACCAATCCATAACGGCAAGTTGTCCACATAGATTCCAAGATCGAATTCGAATTCCTCATACATGAAAAGGGGAAGTGAGGTTCTATCTCCAACTCCCCCCTATTAAAATAAAAAGCAAACGCCAAAGATGCCACCAAGACTTCCCTAAAATCATATCTGTACATGAAATTGTAAACGTTCCCACCGATTTCATTCTTTTCCCTTGTTTCCGTCCACGCTGTTTTGTTTCGTTTTGTCCGACTTCTTCCTTGTTGTTACCAGAGAACCATTCCCATGGTGCGTCTGATTATATTCTTTTGTGTCTTTTGTTACTTGTTTTTATTCGTTCTGGTCGTCATTAAGGCCAACAGGTCTGAAGAGGCGACGGGATGGGACTCCTAAGCCCACCAGTCACCCTGGTCAGCCATGGCCTCGACAACCTTGACGAAACCAGCAATGTTGCTGCCGGCGACGAGACTGGGCAATTCACCCTCGGCCGTCTTGACGTACTCGAGGGCCGTGTTGAGGCCGTTCTCGAAGGCGTTGCGCATGATGCTCTTGAGCCGGTCGTCGACCTCCTGGCGGGTCCAGGGGATACGCTGGCTGTTCTGGGCCATCTCGAGACCGGAAACGGCGACACCACCGCAGTTGGAGGCCTTGCCGGGAGCGTACCAGATGGCCTGGGGGCCCTTGGTCTTGCGGACCTCTTCGAAGACGTCGATAGCCTCTTGCGTGCAGCCCACTATGGTGTCATTCGCGTTAGCCGATTTTGACTTTCTTTTTTGACTCCACTTTCAAGCCGGTTCTCCCGGATATGAAGCTTGGGGTTGAGACTTACTGTTGGAGCCCTCAGCAATGAAGAGAGCGCCGTTCTCAACGAGAACCTGCGCTTCCTCCTTGCTGACCTCGTTCTGGGTAGCACAAGGAAGGGCAACGTCGACGCGGCCGACGTGGACCCAGGGGCGGGCGCCCTCGATGTACTTGAAGGCAGACTTGCCGCTGAACTCGGTCAGGGGCTTGCGGGCGAGCTTGACGTTGGCAATCTCCTCGACCTGCTCCTTGGTGAAGTAGGCGTCGCCCTCAGCGACCAGGCAGCCCTTGGAGTCGGAAAGGGACACAACGGTGGCGCCGAGCTCGATGCACTTGAGAGCGGCGTACTGGGCGACGTTGCCGGATCCGGAGATGGCAACCCGCTTGCCGGCGAAGCTGCCCTGCTTGGCGTACTTCATCATCTCCTCGACGTAGTAGACTAGACCGTAACCAGTGGCCTCTGTTTTGCTTGTGTTAGCACTTACTATCTTCCCCTGAGTTCCCTCATGGATGAGAGTCTAGTGAGAGAGAGAGAGAGGAATACTTACCAGGGCGAATCAAGGAACCACCCCAGGTGAGACCCTTTCCAGTGAGGACACCCTCCCAGGAGTTACGCAACCGACGGTAGGCACCGAACATGTAGGCGACCTCACGGCCACCGACACCGATGTCACCAGCGGGAACATCAGTGTCGGCACCGATGTGCTGGCAGAGTCTGGTCATGAAGGCCTCGCAGAACTTGCGGATCTCGTTGTCGGACTTGCCCTTGGGATCGAAGTCGGCTCCTCCCTTACCGCCGCCCATGTTTACTTTGAGGATGAAAGTAGACAACGATCAGCACCATCAAAAAAGGCAGAGACTCCTAAGCCTTGTACAAAGCTAGGAACTCAAGTGAAAGAATAGAAAGCTGGGAACGTACATCCTGTGAGAGCATTCTTGAAGATCTGCTCGAAGCCGAGGAACTTCAAGATGGACAAGTTGACGGAGGGGTGGAATCGAAGACCACCCTTGTAGGGACCAAGGGCAGAGTTGAACTGGACACGGAAACCGTGGTTGACCTGCAGGTTGCCGGCATCGTCTTCCCAGACGACTCTGAAGGAGATGATACGCTCAGGGACAGAGACGACCTTGAGAGCGGTGCGGTACCGCGGGTTCTTCTCAAAGAGTGTGCTGTTCTCAAGGGTGCTGGCCAGCTCTGTAGGACCTGTCAGTGTGTTCTCTCCTTATCTTTCTCATCGTTGCTTGCTTGTTTGATAAGATAGATACGTCGATGACGGCACAGGGAGATGCCGCTAGCAGTAGCATCGAGGCAGCTAGTCCTTGATAAGGACGGGATGGTGATACGATAGGACTCGATAGAACACGATGGATCAACCATCACACTGGACACTCACCTTTGTAGGCCTGCTCGAATTCAGGCTCGCAAGGAAGGTGAGACATGATGGCTACGATAAGGTGGGTGGTGCACTACAGGGCCAGAGGGCGAGGGTTGGGCGGGCTCTTGAGTAATGAGCAGGGTAGCTTCTTATAAGAGGGAGATAAGAAGAAGGAGGAGGGTGGGCAGCTTGAGTCTGTTGCCGTGGGCCTTCCCCGTTAGAGCAGCGAGTCCGTCGGCTTTTATATATGGGTCGAGAGAACGGGCTTTGTGTAGGTAGGTATGTCACCGGTGATGCGGGCGGTTTGCGGGAAACCTTTTTGGGCTGGTCTGGGGAAAACAGGGTTTGTTCAGTTTTGCACTTTTTATAGCAACGGCGGGTGGTCGTACCGTCGTACAGGATAAGGTTGACAGGATGGGACGCGCTTGACGCAGTCAAGAGTCAGGGCAAAGGGGGAGAGAAGGAGCAGGGCAGGGCAGGGCAGAGCAGAGGAAGGAAAGAAAGAAGAGCAAACAGGAGAAGGCACGACTCTCGCGTCCGTGACTGTTCCTATATATACGTGCTTCACAATGAATGAATGGAGGAGGTAGGAGGAGGTAGGTACACGGAATACATCCATTCATTCACATACTTCGTACATACATCCTACCTACCCATACCCACACTTGACACAGTGAGTCTCACCACACACGTTCATCGGCGTCGGCGGTACACTACGCATCACACATCACACTACACGCACGCTCACCTCGCACGCAAACACGCGCAGCTACCGGATTACGGCGCTTCGTAAGCCCGTCCCTACGCCCACACTACACCAGAAGCGCATCCGTGGCGACAAGAGGAGCCGGTAGTGCGAAGCCAAATGGGCTGGTTGCGTCGAGGCAGGGCATAGCATAGGGCAGGATAGGCAGAGGGAGAGCGGCCGAGAGATCCACCTCCGCCAGGGCCATCCTTCCATCCATCCATCCGTCGCGCGCGACGACGGTAGGTATGTTTGCATCACCGGGTTCGGCGCCAGGAGGTTGATATGACACGTTTTGTATGATAATCTCTATTGGACGACGAGGGTAGGTGAGATAATTCGTATGACACTAGGTTGTGTACATACTTAGTCAATCTATAGATAGGAGAAATTCGTCGAAAATATCTCGGAGTAGCTACCCTACACGCCCTGTAGCCTGTGTAGGGCCGGTAGTAGGCAATGGGCTGGCAAGGTCAGGAAATGTGAGGGTGAGAGGGAGCCAAGACCCCCGTCGGTGCCTCGCCCGAAGCTTTTGTTTGACGCTACTACCGTACCTACCTCCCCTAGACGGCCTGGGGGTGACCGGGGACCAGGGGGGAGGAGGAGGGGCAAGACCTCTGGCCGATCCCAGGAGGACGGTTAAGGCTGGGATGGGCAGGCAATGAGGCATAAAAAGAATTGGTAGGCTTACGTAGGTATATGTATGTAGGATGGAAGCATCTGAGCACGACATGCTGTCTTTGCGACGCCGCATGCAGACCGCTGAGACTGCAGTTCATGATCATCAACTTTTTTTTGATTCGAGCGCGCATGTCTCTTCTCTGCGCTGTTTTCACCATTGGCCCTCCCTGAAAACACGACCACCACCAATCACTCCCTCCGACCCGGCCTAATATCGGCTGCGCGTAGGGCTTACTATACACTAAAATGTGAAGCGGCCGAGTGAAGCCTGCGGCCTCTACACTAGGAGATGCGATGATGAATAATATTCGGTAGAAATCTACATACTATAAAGATGGTCTGAGATTCCTCTGTATAATACAACGTTACAATTCCCTGTATGCGCCGTGTACGAGTAAATTCACTGGCAATTGTGGTTGCGATTAGTGTACAGTATTTCACATGCCAATGCCTATGACGTGTGGCTTCTACCACGCAAACAATTTCATAGGCAGAGCAGCGGCTCGTCGCAAACAGATCACTGATAAAGACGTGACACATGATCTCCATATCTGTCAGAAGCTATGCAGGTGATGTGAAGCCGGCGACACAATATATGATTCTCGTCGCGCACAGCGTCGCCAGCGGCAGCCTCTGATTCAAGACCTCCGTTCCGCTTGACGAATGCGAATACTGCTCTAACGAGGATATGCAACTCGACAGCGTCATTCAACTAATCCGTACCTGGATGGGGTCATACGCGCTAGGCACATTACTAGAACGTGATGGAATTGATAAGGACCTGAGTGAGGTCATCGCCGGGTAGTGATTGAACCGTAGAGCCGATGTGAGGCCGGGCATTTTTATACTTGCCGCTTTACGGACTAAACTCGAGGAAAACCCGTTAAGTCGAGATGACCTTAAACCCCTTCTGGTTACATTCCCATACACGCCGTCGGGAGCCCTTCCGTAGGCTGAAGCTACCAAGGTACCTACTACCAACATTAGGTAGGTAGTTCGACCCGTAGCTCTATGTACCTACCACTGCTACGACGTAGCACGTAGGGGAACCTGGTGTACACGTGAAGGCTAGCGGTAGTCCACGAAGGAAGATAAGAAATCAATCAGACGCCAAGGGACGGGATTGGTGGGGGTCGTTTCTCACCAGTGCTCGCCAATGAATTAGCTCTGGCGCCGTAGCACTGGCTCTGGTTCTCTGGTTCTCTTCTGGCTCTGGCTCCGCTATCGGGAGGGGCTGTTCTTCTTCTTCTTCATCCTGTTCATCTCGGCTGGCGCTGCGATGGGCCGATGCAACCATCCTGCCAAGATCCAACTTCCAGCCTGATGCCAACCTCACTCGCTTTCCGGTGTCCTCCGGGGTGAGATCGGCGCCGAATCCATGGAGACCGTTATCGGCAGACGACCATGTCAACCCCTTTTGGCGACCAACATATCTCAAACGTCGATGCCTGCCTCGTACGTAGTAAGCAAACATCTTGGCAATGTGCCTGCCAATTTACGGCGCATCAGATGTAAGAAGCTTAGGTTGATGGTGTGCTTGTTACCGCACTCAATGGCACTTTTGCAGGAGTCGTGGTACGGGAGAGCTTCTCTCCGAGGGATGTAAAGCACGAAGTAGAACCAAGTCAGATCACGTTCGGGATATGAAGCTGCAGCTTTTCTAGACGCTGGCTTTTGCCGTCCAGCCTGATTGAAGAGACGAATTGGAAGAATGAGCCGTTAAAGTGCCTACCTATTCTTACTACGCAGTTCGAGGTCGTATATTCCGTGGGCGATAGTCAAATTAGTGTGTACCTATGCCACCTCCCAGAGCAACTGAGAGTTGCTGTGGAGAGCTCGTTGTGGATGGATCGTCAAAAGATGTAGGACGCCCACAGATGATTCTTCGTCGAGAGAAGCTTGAGCCGATCACATAGTAAGCGTAAGCAATTGTATCCCGTTCTTACCGAATAGATGTCGTATAGCTTCTCACGAGTTTCGCTGAGTCCATCGTCGTAATGGGCCGGGAATATATGACGTGAGGTTCTTTGGTTTGCTCAATGCAACTGGCTGATCTAAAGTCGTCCTGAAATATGTGTATTCGGAGCGAATTCCATTGTGGTCCGGTATGAGAAAGGTCTCGCAGTGAGATAATGATCACGACTGCTGCATCATATCGAACCCAGGGGCATTGTCTTCAAGCCGTAAACCGAATAATGCAGCCTCTAAATGTTATGTCTGTATGCGACAGTCTCGGAACTTAACGAAACTGGTCATGTTGTAGGGCGCCGGTATTTGTTGTAAAGAGGACACCTTGTTTTGGGGAGATCTAGAATTCGCATAAGGTCGAGTTGGTCGCATCAAATTCAGCATAGGATCGATGAGAAGATGAGGCAGGATTTGATTCTGTCGGAGGAGGCTCGCATCAGAACAATAGTAGAATAAGAGACAATGCCACAACCAATGTCAAATAGGAGGTGAGAGAAGCACTATGATCTGCAATGAAGACCGCAGAGAAGAAGGCCGAGACTCAGTGTCAAAATGAAGATAGTTTATGAGACAGTTCTGGAAGACATATTGTAGACATAAAGAGAGCATTTCCAATGCTCGGTCTCGAACACAGGAAAGTAACTGAGGAGGTCGTATGAGTTTGTTGCTGGTCAACAACAGTTCGGATCAGTTATCTACGAAGTAATAGAGGCAAGACAACATTCTTGTGGCCAGGGTTTCTATAGCGTGGCTGGTGACCAAGTGTGGCACAAAGACTGCCTATGCAGATATCGCCTTATCAGAATGCTGACATAATTTCTGAGGCCGTGTCGCATTTCCTGGAACACTGTACGTTAGCTAGTGAGTGCGCACTGTATATCGTGCACACGTAATAGTGGGGCGACTTTTAATTGATCCGCTTAGAGACGTGAATCCTGGCTCGTCAAAGCGCGTATCGACGCGATTCTTTGACTTGTCGGGCCCATTATCTTCCATCACTTTTCCGTACGATAACTGCTAGCCATCACCACCGGATCGACAGTATGAGCGATGTGCCATAAGCAGATTCTCGCCAATTAATAGTCAAAGCACGTGCAGCACACAAGAGGTAATCATGGCGTCAAGACCGCCGCCTCAGAAACGATTCCATACAAATAAGACCGACGATGCCTCGTCGGGCGCAAAACGGCGTAAAGTGGAATCTGCTTCTTCAACCACACCCGCACCACTAGCATCCTCGCCTGCATCACGCTTAAACAGCACACAGTCACGGCCTGGCCAAAAGCTAGGGTCGAGCCAACCTAAAAGTGCCTTCGAGTCGGAAGTTCTTGAGAAGCTCAGCCAAAGCGTTGCAGAGCTCAAGCAGACCAATTTTGAGAAAGACCAGGCCTGGGAACGTCCGCCCGTGGTTGGCTTTGATCCTGATCATGACAATCTTGTCTTCCAGCAGATCGAGGCCGAGGAGGGTGTTCTCGGTGGCAGCCGAGTCACCGTCAAGCTGTTCGGTGTCACGGAGAATGGCCACTCGGTGATGCTGCACGTCACCGACTTCAAACACTACCTCTACGTCGCTGCTCCAGTATCATTCAGGCCCAATGACTGCGAGTCCTTCAGGGCGTACCTCGAGACGCAGCTCTCAAATTCCCAACCTGCCATTCACTCCTGCCAAGTCGTCTTGCGAGAGAACATCTATGGCTTCCAAGGAAACATTCAGAGTCCTTACATCAAAGTCACAGTCACGGACCCGAAATTCATTCCGCGAGTGCGAACCTTGATTGAGACTGGCAAAGCCAACTGGAAGGGTCTGTGGAAATCGGCGGAGGGCGGAATCATGACATTTGACAATCTCCAGTATGTTCTGAGAATGATGGTTGATTGCAAGGTAGGTCTGTTCATTCAATCCAGCCGGTATTAGCTGCTAACAGGCATAGATCCCCGGTATGTCATGGGTTGAAGCACCTGCAAGTAAATATCGACTCCTCTCAAAATCCGAGCGGCAATCAAGCTGTCAGATCGAGGCAGAAATCAGCCACGTTCATCTGATTTCACACGAACCCAAAGGCGAATGGTCAAAGATGGCTCCCTTGCGCATCCTATCCTTTGATATCGAATGTGCCGGACGGAAAGGTATCTTCCCCGAGGCCAACCAAGACCCAGTTATTCAGATCGCGAATGTCGTCACTCGATATGGAGAGAGCAAACCCTTCATTAGAAACGTGTTCTGCCTTGATACCACTAGCTCAATCGTAGCTACACAAATTTTGGAATTCGATGATGAGCGTGATATGCTGAGGAGCTGGAAGGACTTTCTTGACAAGGTCGATCCCGATTTGATCACGGGCTACAACATTGCCAACTTCGACTTCCCTTATCTCCTTGACCGCGCAAAACACCTGAAAGTAAACGGATTCGAATACTGGACACGAATGCCCGGCGTCAAATCCGCTCATAAAGATACAAACTTTGCTAGCAAACAGATGGGTAACCGAGATACCAAAACCACGAACACGAACGGTCGACTACAGCTGGATCTATTACAGCTAATTCAGCGCGATCATCAACTGCGAAGTTACACCCTGAATTCAGTTTGCGCTCACTTCTTGGGAGAGCAGAAGGAGGATGTCCATCATACTATGATCACGGAGTTGTTCAACGGAACCCCTGAATCCAGACGTCGTTTAGCACTTTACTGCTTGAAGGACGCCTATCTACCCCAAAGGCTCATGGACAAGCTTTCATGTCTGGCCAACTATACAGAAATGGCCAGAGTCACAGGCGTTCCTTTTAATTTCCTTCTATCTCGTGGCCAACAAATCAAATTCTTGAGTCAACTCTTCCGAAAAGCCCTGGAACAGAAGCTTGTCATTCCGAACATGAAGTCTGAGGGCTCGGATGACCAATATGAAGGAGCCACGGTTATCGAACCTACTCGTGGTTACTATGATGTTCCTATTGCCACTCTCGATTTTGCTTCACTATACCCCAGTATCATGCAAGCCCACAATCTTTGCTACACGACTCTCGTCAAGAAGAACACCATCGAAAAGTTCGGCCTCGTTAAGGACGAGGATTACGTTGTCACACCCAATGGCGATATGTTTGTCACTGTCAAGCAACGAAAAGGTTTGCTTGCACAGATTTTGGAAGAGCTGTTGTCAGCCAGAAAGCAAGCCAAGAGGGAGTTGGCAGTGGAGACCGACCCCTTCAAAAAGGCCGTGCTGAACGGTCGCCAACTGGCCTTGAAGATCAGCGCAAACAGTGTTTACGGTTTGACCGGCGCAACAACCGGCAAGCTCCCCTGTCTTGAGATCGCCAGTAGTACGACGAGTTATGGTCGTCAGATGATTGAGAAGACGAAAGATGAGGTCGAAAAGCGTTACAACATCGCCAATGGCTATTCCCATGACGCCAAGGTCATCTATGGTGACACGGATTCTGTCATGGTCAAGTTCGGAATGAAAAATCTTGCCGAGGCCATGAAACTTGGTGAAGACGCTGCTAATTATGTGTCGTCCAAGTTTGTCAAGCCCATCAAGCTTGAATTCGAGAAAGTCTACTTTCCCTATCTGTTGATTAACAAGAAACGTTATGCCGGTCTCTTCTGGACGAAGCCCGAGAAATTCGACAAGATGGACACGAAAGGTATCGAGACAGTCCGACGAGATAACTGTTTGTTAGTGCAGACAGTTATTGAGAAGGTGCTTCGCATGATCCTGATCGACCAGGACGTCCAAGGAGCCGAAGAGTAAGATCATCCCCTCCCCTAAAATTATTAAACTTGCTAACCGGCTTCAGGTACGTCAAACACACAATCTCGGAACTGCTACAGAACAAAATCGACATGTCGAAACTGGTCATCACGAAAGCGCTCACCAAGGAAAGCTATGACGCCAAACAAGCTCATGTCGAGTTGGCTGCGCGCATGAGAAAACGTGATCCGGGTTCGGCACCCGGTTTGGGTGACCGTGTAGGTTATGTCATGATAAAAGGTGCCAGCGGATCCAGGAACTTCGAGAACTCGGAAGACCCCATGTACGTTCTCGAACACAACGTGCCCATCGATACTCGGTATTACCTGGAAAACCAACTCGCCAAGCCCCTCGGCCGTATCTTTGAACCCATCCTCGGCGAGACGAAGGCCAAGTCACTGCTTACTGGCGCACACACCCGCGCAATTTCAGTCGCAGCACCCAAGTTGGGTGGCCTCATGAAGTTTGCGAAAAGAACGATGACATGCATGGGCTGCAAGAAGCCTCTAGTGGGCAAGGAGAGCGCAGGTGCCGTCTGCTCGAGCTGCACACCGCGCATCGACGAGCTCTACAACAAGACCTTAGACAAGGTCTCGGATCTCGAGGTGCGATTCGGTCGCCTCTGGACGCAGTGCCAGCGGTGTCAGGGCAGTATGCACGGAGAAGTCATCTGCAGTAGCAAGGACTGTCCTATTTTCTACATGCGCATGAAGGCGAAGAAGGACGTCGAGGATGCCGGGAAGGAGCTGAAGAGATTTGATTTTGATGAGGCGACGCAATGGTGAGGGGCTAGGAAGGGATCATTAGCCGGAATGGTCTGACATGGTGTTAAGGCGTTGTGTACGATATAGGGTTATTCTCCTTTTTACGAAGACGAGGCCGTGCCTGTCGATCCTGGGTGGAATGACGCCCGCTTGGCGAGGTTTACGATGGGCATTACGGTGATAATTCGAATGACTGGAATCAATAAAGTGAAACAGTCATGACTTTCATGAGACCCTGGGTGTCGAAAGTGAAACCCCGAGTGAAAGTCCGCTTGTTTGAAATTCCGACTAAGGATTTCCTGGATAGCTAGCTCTTTAATACTCTGTATACAGCTACGAACAGGCAAAAATCATGGAGAAATGACGGATTCCAATGGTAATTGTGACCTTCTAATATTACTTCTACCACGAGCACGGGCAGCTATTAGCGACTATGAAGCACCTCAAGCACCCCGACATATAGCATGCTAAAGGAGATACTGTTTCTCCTATTCGAATTATTACACGCGGCAACTAGTAACCGCTCAATACACATCATCATCATCCTTACAACTCGCGACCACTCGCCTTCTCCACACTCTCCTTCTCCTCAACGACCTTCTCAACAGGGGCCCACTCAAGCGCCTTGAGTCGTTCAGACAGAATAGGGTGCGAGAAGTGGTAGCTGGCATACATCCAGTCGGCGTCCATGGTGCTCAGGTTCTCGACCTGGAGCTTGATGAGGGAGGAGGCGAGGTCGTTTCCGTAGCCGAGGCCACACGCGAAGGCGTCGGCCTGGAACTCGAAGCGGCGGCTGAGGATGTTCATAAGGAGCTTGATGATGGTGTCCATGGGGGCGAGGGCGTCGGAGAAGAGGATAAAGCCGATGATGATGGGGTGTTGGGTGAGGAAGCCGAAGTCGGCGTAGAGGGAGTGGTTGTTGACAAAGACGGAGAAGAGGGTGAAGATGTAGAAGACGTGAAGCTGTGGAGTTTTGTTAGTGATCGTGAAAGATGGGACGGAATATGATGGAATCGCTTACTTGAGAAATGCCGAACAACCGAGTGGTGTGCCCCAGGCTCCAGTGACCAAGCTCATGCGCAAGAACAGCGACGACCTCTTCCTCCTTACTCTTCTCAATTAGAGTGTCGTAGATAACGATGTGCTTCTTCCAGGGAAGACCGAAGAAATAGGCGTTGCTGTGTGCGCTGCGCTTGCTACCATCAATGACGAACAACTCGTGGAGAGGGAACTTGAGCTTCTTAGCCAAGGCCTCGGTCTCCGTCTTGAGCTTGCCTTCCTGGAGGGGCGACAACTTGTTGAAGAGGGGCAGAATGACGATAGGGTAGACCGTGATCATGAACATCTGGAGCGCAGCAGTGAAGAGCCATAGGTAGGTGACGAATTGGTTGCCAGTCTTCTTCACAATGGTGAGGAATCCGGCAAGAATCGGCGGCGTGAAGACAATGGCGAGCAGGTTAGACTTGATCATATCCGTGACGAACAGCTTAGGGGTCTGTTTATTGAATCCGAACTTCTCTTCCAGGACGAAAGTGTGGTAGATATTAGCCGGGAGAGACAGGACCTGTTGGATCATGATAAACGAGAGGACGAAGAGGATCGAGTGAGAAATCTCGCCCGTGAAACCAGCGGGCGCGAATTGGAGCAAGAGATCACCGGTCCATGACCAGAGCTTGGGCAGTACATCGAAGTAAATGAAGGCAATGTTCTGGATTTGACCCCAGAGACCCTTTATGAAACCGAACTTTGCCTTGGCGCGACCATATTCCTGACTCTTGTCGTAGACTTCCTGAGAGACATCATTTTGGAGAACCTTGGGGACAGACTTGTTCTTGAGAACCTGGTACTGGCGGAGCGACAAGAACTCCTCGAAGCAGTACTGGGCAATGGAGAACCCTAGAATGAGCTTCTTCCATGGGAAGAGCGGGCGATCGAGGGTGCGAGCGAGTCGCTAGGTATTCTGTTAGTGGTCGCGACTCTTTACAGATTGTTGCGACGATACTTGCCTGGAGGAAATCCATCTTGTTGTGTGGCCTCCCTCTGGACGGATGGTGTATGAAGCCACGATCTAGAGGATCTGGATGAAAGTGTACAAGTCGAGTAGTGTCGCAATTGCGATTTACTAGCAGCTGTACTTTATTAGTGTACGTGTCTTGAAGTGGGCTGTGGCTGAGTGATCATCGCGCGCGCGCGCATTGGATCGCATCCCAGGCGCCGGGAGCCTGCAGGTATTCCGGAAGTACATTTTGTAGTGTAGACATGTGCCGTCCCATGCAGGCGCGATACTTCGGATGTACGAGGTACAGATTACGTACCGGTATGGCGTCGGTCCTGGGGGAGGTGGGAAACTACGGATGCAAATATACCATACTATTGGCTTAGGATGTAATGTGCGACACTCGCGATGGCGACGACTTCACGATTGGTATGAGTACGAAGAAATAACAGTAGGACAATGATTCGGAAGCCTGCTCTAGGTACGGATACAACTGTTGCTCAAGGTGTTCATACGTGCTGACACGAGTAGGTATAATAGGCTCAAACTCCCGGCATGACTCTGTTGTTTTCAAGGTCTCATGTTCGCCTTCACTCTCTCCAAGAGCTGCTCCTTGCTATCGTTCGAGCTAGGCTGGAGGTTACGCTATGAGATAGAATCGTGTCAGTGATCAGAAACTCAGAAGCAACGGATGGCTCTCACAGCCGCAAGCCATCGTCTCAACTCATCTCTCGTCCAGAATTCTGGATCACCGGTCGGGTCTTGTTCGGTGGAAAAGAGATCTCCGCCCCAGAGCGACCACTATAGAGAGTTAGATATCGTAGGGATTCGTCGTGGAGATTCTATATCACATATCCAGAATAGGTACACCAGAGAGAACTTACCACGATAGCGGCCGTGACTAGGCCAGAGAAGGCTTTGAAGTAGACCTCCATCAGTACGGATTGTTCGACTTGTAGTAAATGTTCTGTTGTTTCGTGATGGTTACGGATTATAAGATACCTAAGACAGCATTCTAGTCGACTGTCAGATATCTATATGTTTGAATAGGTAGAACGGACGGTATGAGATGAGGATCTTACACTAGATTTAGATTGTAGGGCTTTATCGATGGGAGTCGGCATTGTGGCCAGTTACACTAGTAGTAATATACGTGCAGATAACCCTTCGATTCACGGACACATAGAAAAAAGACTGCCGTAGTTGGGTATCAAGGCAGATAAATAGTGTACCTAATGCCTGACAGCATTGACACGAAAACTTGGTATCACAACTCGGAAGAGTCACAGGCAGTTTCGTTATGTTCGGTGCCTGGTGAACGACTTGATCAAAACGACCGCACGGACTGGCGCCACAAGCAACGAATGAAACGCCACACTCGTCGCGGTAAATCACACCAGCCACATACTGACGCCACAATCACCTTTGCGCGCCAAGTCTCCGGTACCTAGGTACTTACCAACGAAGAATTGTGGCCCGTGCGGACCTTGTCTGAGCGCATCAACAATCCCATTGGTTACGACTCGCTAAGCCCTTGTCCTCCACACAATTTTGCGCTGGCGATAGCATAATTGAGAACGAGTCCCGCAACGAAATTTCGTGTCCAACCAATTTACTCTTCTCCATTAACCATCATCGCAAACCGTCAAGATGCCTCAGGAGATTGCTGACATCAAGAGAGTATGTTGACCATGTAGAATCCAGGTCCCTATAAATAAGCTAACCTTTGTCTTTTCCAGTTCCTCGAGATCTGCCGGCGGAGCGACGCCAAGTGTACGTTGTGACGAAGAAACCCCTGACCGAAATGATTGACCAACGAGCGATCGTTCTGCGAAAGGCAATGAGGTTCTGACGAGTTGATTTACTATAGCCGCCCGGGTCAAGAAGAGCACCAAGACCACTCAGACCAAGTTCAAGGTCCGATGCTCTAAGCAGCTCTACACTCTCGTCCTCAAGGACTCTGAGAAGGCCGAGAAGCTCAAGCAGAGCCTTCCCCCGGGTATGCAGCGAACCCACGTTCCTACGGATACAATATTTCTTGCAGGCGAAAGATAGCACAGCTTGCTAACTCATGCGTGCTCACTCTAGGACTGCGCATCGGCGATGTTGGCAAGGGCAAGAAGGCCAAGCACGCCTAAGCGAACCGAACACCTTGACGACCAGAAGTAATTGCTTTTTCAGCTAAAGGGAGGGCGCGCGTCTTGGACGAAGAAGGATTGAACGATTCTGGACGGGGGGACGCTGGGCAAACCCAAAAAGATCCGACACGAAACCCCCTGTTATCATGTTTTCTTCTCCCCATCCTACGGACGATAAACGAGATGGCGTGTACGGAACAAAAAGAGATAACCGATGCCATCAGGCACCAGCATGGGGCTGGGGCCGGGCTCACTACAGGCGCCTACGGATAGCATGGAATTGAGATTCTTTCGAGTTTTTCGAGGCTTGTAGTTGACAGTCCCCATCGATTTGCACCGCCAGAGACCCGATCTGGGCCGAATCAGACGACGCTCTTCTGCTCGAATCCGCCTTCCTCGTCCCATCCTACTTATCACTCCCGTGATGCTGTGACCGCATGGTCGGAGATTTCGCTCGTATAAGTGCTTACGCTGCGCGTGAGGTTTCTTGGATCGTATTTATTTTGAGACGTGCCGCGACCGATTTACCTCGGTAGCTTTGAGTTCACCATTGCATTGGCCGGGTCACTGACTCTAGTCTTGGCGCATCGTTCCCCTTGCATATTCCTCGGCTGGCTCCAGTGAGTCGGTCTTGCTGTCGTAATTTGGTAAAGAGGCAAGGCATGTGATCGAAGGTGTTTGTGTGAACTATGTTGAAATCCCCTTCGCATCTACCCTCTACAGAATTCTCTTGTAATGCTTCACCTCAAAGCCCTTCGCAATATCCTTAAGGAGTTTACTGTACTCCGCATAACCAGGCAACTTCTCAACAGCCCCATGCCCCTCCTCATCAGCCCAACCAACAATAGCAACCAGCTCATCCGTCCCGGGATCCTCCCTCTGAATCCGCATGCCCGTCCTCACAATTCTGGGACTCACAAGCTCCTCCAGCGCTTTCAACCCCTTCTCCCAAGCCCTCAAGACCTCATCCTTCTTCTCCACAGGAATCTTTGTCCTGCTCACACTAATCACCGGACTCGCCATCAACGACTCCAGTCCGGAGCCCACAGGCACAGGCCGCATGGCATCCGTGTCCAGATGGAAGTACTCGAGCTTGCTGAAGTCAAAGTGGCCGCCCAGCGGCGCCGACGACGCCTTGTATTCGGCACTGGCCAGCCACTGGCCGTGTTCGGCTGGCGAGGACCAGTGCGCCGTCTCCATGGCCACCCGGGGGTCCTCGAGCTGTTGGAAGAGGGCCACGCCGCGTTCTTCGCGGCTCGAGGGTGCGGAGGGTACGTTGCGGGCTACCCAGTCGGCTTGCGCGTCGTAGGCGGCTGCCATGGCGGCTGTGTTCTCGGCTGTGAATTTGTCCGAGAGGCTGGTGAGCCAGACGAGGTTTGTGACGGGCATTGTGGTGGTGGTGAGTAAGCGTTTCACGTATATGTCTTGGTATGTGAACGTTGTTGTAACTTCTTCGATGATGGCTCTGCGATGGTAGTCCAGGGTGAAGTGAAAGGCTGAAGGATGGACTTATATAGGTTTCTTGAGAAGTCCACCTCTTACGTGTCACTTGATAGTTCAAGTCGTCTGCAGATGAGGAAGCTACTGCTGGCCCGGCCCAACGTCGGCACATGAGCAAAGTAAATCGGGACCTCGCCGGACTCCCGGGGCGATTAATAATGATGCTCCGAAATTCCGGGCGGGAAACCAAATTACGGAACACTTTACATCGCCATGAAGACGTCGGATTTATCTCTGATTACTGATTCGCACCTACTCTTAACTACCAGCAACGTTGCGCAATTCGATCAGGCTGAGTGTCGAGACTCGACGGCAGATAAGTATAGAAATAGAAATCTCGATAGCCTGCATTAGAAATGAAGATTCTATACTTAGAACCGTCTGAGTAATGTCACCGTTACCTAACGTAGGGGCCTACGTATGCTGTGTTCGCCAAGTTTCTTGCTGCGGGCACCTATTGAATTGAGGACTTACGCAGTAGCAGTAGGTAGGTAGGTAGTGTAATGGTCTGGAGGAGGAGTTACCAAGCAACTCCCCCGCGCCGACTCACGAGGTTTTCTCCGATTGATCAGGCGCTTCGCTGAGTAAGTCGAGAGATTAAAGAGAGAACCCCGACTTGTGATACATGACTATGTCGTGTGTGCTGTGCGAGATGTTGAGCCCTGCACGTAATCCGTCGCTGAAAAACGGACTTGTTCGAGCTCTCTTTTTATTTCGTACTTACTTGTACCTGTAAGAACGAGGGAGTTGTAGAACAACTCGCCAAGACCGAGGTTCAAATAGCACTCGAGTTCGTTCTTTTGGTGCAAGTCACGGGCACTTGCGGTAATCGTTAACCATGAACTTGTAGTGTTGGGCTTCCCTATTATTTGATTAGCTGAGAGTCTGCAGTGGCTAGAAGGGATGTCTTTCGCGATGCTACGGGTCCGAATCCAGGCGTACCGCTATCTTCGGATATATCGACAACATTAATGAAAATAATAAGATGTTTTCATATAGCATGTCCCAAGAACATTCTGAATTGCCCGTGGAAGAAGCACGGACGGCGATAGTAACACTCGGGTATGAGTGATAAGGGGACAGTCGTCGCAAACAAGGGGGAGTTCTGTGCTCGACACAGTTGAAGCTCAGACACGTACAAGTATGTTTCTGCGCCGTCTGTGATCTGAGCTCCTCTCGCGAACGCGTACTACAAGTACGACCATGCGTGATCTCACAATAGATCATATGATAGTATGGACTGCATATACGATGCTGATTTGGATGATGATTGAGATAGGATTTCTCAATGGCATGTCAGGTTATCGATGGGATCATGATCGATATGTATGTTCTAGACAGTAGCGAAACTGATGGACCCTGTGAGCGATGTCGCTCATGGACCGTCGACGACCTCTTTCGGTCTCGGAATGGAGCTCGGATCCAATCTTCATGGTATGTACTCGTACCCAGATCTGGTTGATAGAATGAGAGATAAGATCCGAGACTCTTAATGAATGACAGATAATAATCCGTACACCCTTATTCCGTAGTCGCCGGCCCTAACAATGTCGTTACAGACTCAACCAGCGGGAGGGGACCACCACGATGTCGGGTCGCGACACGTGTATGAAGATAGTGTACCAGTTGGACAGGACGCCACCAGATCCTCTTTCCCGTGCGAATACCAGTGGTACATACGTAGGTAGGTAGGTAGTTA
The DNA here is from genome assembly GCA_028637775.1 of Xylariaceae sp. X167. Lineage (NCBI taxonomy): Eukaryota > Fungi > Ascomycota > Sordariomycetes > Xylariales > Xylariaceae > Xylariaceae sp. X167. Next base: position 15,986 of record JAJFDK010000027.1, on the reverse strand, counting down.
ACCCCATGGCGGAGAAGGAGTTGTACTCTTCGACTGAACTGAAGCGTGGAGACACCTGCTTTGTGCTCCGCACACCACTTGTACCTGCCCCCGTAGCTGGGTACATGCCGTACCTGCATGTGCATTGTACGGAGTAGGTACGGAATACTCGCTGGGTTACACCTGCCGGCCCGAGTCGGAGCACGGAAAGAAATGGCAGCCACTTGCCGGCCGTCTATTATCTCTCCAGGTACTCGCGAGGTAGCTGCGAGGTAGACGGGTCATCTTGCAACACGCACAGAAATCAAATTTGACATACCAAATCAATGCTAAATTTGGTTCAACCGCTCAAGTTGCCTGACAACGAGGGGGATCGATGCCGAATATGTATGTACCTGGACACTTTATTCAGGTACTAATTATGGGGCCGAGGCCGGCTGGAAAGATCTAAAACGACATTCTTGAATACAGAATCTGTCACGAGACGGCTTTGAAAAACTTGAGACATGCAGCAGGCGATGCGGTATGCCGTAGTCTCAGTCCCATGTTCCCAACTCTCGCCTGTTGGATACCAATGTCGTTAAATCGTGGCTGATCACTCTGATATGCATAGAACCAAGTGGGGAGCGAGAGGCAAGGACGCGGACGACAGTTTCACACTATCGACTTGGTAGTGCACGATGTCTGACGGAAAATGCATCAAGCGTGGAATAGGTAGGTATGAGATGCGGGAAAAATTCGAAATGTACGACTCACGAGGGTTACCGGTAGTGGTATCTCATGACTTTCCATCAATGTCTTTTGGCCCCCCGCGGTTGTCTCAATTGGGAGCCCACCGGACCCCAGAGCACAGTCTCGGGATTACTCAACTCGGTTGTGCCGGGAATTCGTAGGTAGCGTTAAATCGTGATTCCCCGACACCAGGTGAGGCCCGAGCTGCTTACCTACCTTGTAGGGTCACCGACACTCTCAACAACAGCCAGTTTGTTTTCTAGTGCCCATCAGGATCGATCCGATTACTTAACAACGGAGTATATTCCGTGTAGCGGGCATCGTATTTCGTACTTCGTACAAAAAGGCGGCAGCTATCTTGAGAACGACTAGCCAGTTCTGGTCTCTCTCAGCTTGGTGTCTGTCCAGTCGTCAGCTTACTACTAGCACAATACAACAGATGGTATTCACCTATTCGCTCAGGTGTCGTGGAGCGTAGCAGGGTAATATAATCGTGGAGGCCGGTGTTTTCTGATCACATTGTAGATCTACCTGAAATCGTTGTTGTTGCCATGCCTTTTGAATCTGTTATGCCTACTCGTATAGATGTGCCGGTTGGTAGTGTGAGTGCACTATTTGCGGTCAGTGTGAAGATCAAGACTGAGTCTGGACAACATGTGAACTAACTGCCTCCCGGAACAATGAAGGATGCAGATACCGTCAACAGATTGAGTTAACCTGCCGCCCGGGCCTCGACCGGGCAGTCGACTGCTCGATCACCACGCCAGGATGTGTGTATACTAATCCTTAGGAGACTCAGAAGATCTCCAGCATCACTTGCCTGTATACGTAGGTGGTATTTGGGTAAATATTCTCCGTAGGTAGGCAGGAAGCGTCGAAACCGAAGCATTGTGTATCGGTACATCGTATGATCGCGCACTACGCAGTAGCTCGGCGTGGCTGACCAGGGGTTCCTGAAGCAACGCCGGTACCCTTCTCTGACCCATGCCTGAACAGGAAAAGACCGTTTTTATCCCATCCACACGCTACCCGCTTTGGGGGTTTGTCCCACGCATCGTTAGCTGCCCTGTCTCACTCGGGTGGAAGGGAGAATGTGGAGTGAAACGCTTAAGCCTGCAAACCTCCGACCGCCTTGCGTACATCTCGTAGACGCAGGTAGGTATACCACAAGTAGACGGAGAGTAACCGGTACTTGTTATCACGACAAATCACGTCCAAAACGGCATACATACCTGATATCTCAAGCATCAATTAATACAATTGTAAATTAGAAGTGCCTGCGCCGTGAAATGCGTACAAGAACATCGATGATGCGCAGAGTAGCACCTTCAGTCGTTGTTCCTGCCCAGCACCGTCTCACTTTGATTCTGTGGCAAGCCAGCCGTTGTGTTCTGTGCTGCCCCCATCCTCCTGACGGCATAATTCAAGTTGATATGCCATGTACGAGTACGGAGTATTCCGTACGTCGTTGGTACGCCAACGTGCAGACCGGGATGGTCCAGCATCTTGTGAGGAAAGTATCGTAGGTGGTTAGGTAGCTCCTGGTATTCCGTACCTATGTTCTTGCCTGGACTTGGAATCCAGTTACTGTGCAGTGTGATGTACATAACGGGCTTCGGAGTTAATTGAGGCACTTGCTGCCGAGCTAACATGAAGTCGATCTACTCTCCGTTCGTGCTGTATTTCGGCGGAAGCACGCGTACACAGTACCTGAATTTGCTAGAGTACAGGTGCCTTGCTCTCCGTCGCACATGACCTCAACGGAAACCTTAAGCAGAGCTGATTGGCTTGCAGCGACTATCAAACCAAAAAGTAGGATGACGGCGGCGTATTCGTACTTGGAGATTCCACGCTAGCGTAGAACAACGTGTTCGGCTGTTATGTTGCGATGTGCATTATCCCCAGTATCCATCATCCCTATTATCCCATTATACCGCGTATTAACCTCTTTACTACTCCTGCCACCACTCACGGTCCTACTACGGACGGTACTACTATCCACTGCTGCGTACGGAATATATTCTGTTGCGAAGAGAAAGAGCCTTGGCCACCCCGACCACCGGCATTACCACCCGTGCCGGCCAGTCCACCACCGCCGCCTATCGTCCCTACCCTACCACTCGCTATGTGCGCACAACAGCTCCTGTCGCTGCATTAGCGCGGGTGCTTGGGTGGGTGTGGCCCAGATCCTTCGATTGTTACTTCGTACTCCTGCTTGATTTGCAGCCCAGGGCAGGCCAAGTACTATCGTCACTGCGAATTATCCGTACGGTATTTCGTATACGGTCTCTAAGATTGCCTACGAGATACTAACGGCTACCTCTGTCCACGCTTCACACTATTTCTCTACTCTACATGTGCTACAAATAGCCTTGTCGCCTTTAAGGATCCTCATTACCACCTAATCGCCCTTTTCTTTTCTTTCTCCTCTTCTCTTCTCTCCATCACCGAGTTCCTTCGTCGTGTCACGCCATAAAACTTCCGCAGTCGACTTGGAGTGAACGGTCAACACAACCACCTTGAGGGACCTCTACACTACCTACTCTCGGCGAACACCATTTCTTCCTGGTCAGGTACTCTTGGTGATATCTATCAGTCTCGAGTCCTGTCAGTCATTTCGACTCAATTGGTGGACTCTTCAGCATTCTCAACTGCTCAAGTTCTCGATTGGGAGTACTGTCTATATACGGGAACAAAGATACCCAGGATAGATTTCTCCAGGCGCATTCCAACCACATCTCATGACTCGTGTTCCAGTTGTTCTCGAAAGCTCGTCGCATACCGAAATGTCTGATTCTCCCGATAGCTTCCCCCGCCTCACGGGGGTGAACGGAAATGGAAACGGGCATTCAAACGGGCACACAAACGGAAACGGCCACATTAACGGAGATGCCTCGAGCAACGAGGGCAGTCGATCGTCGAGTTTCAGCAATGGCAGAAGGTTTAGTCGTAGAAAGTCGACTCCTATGATGCCCCCTTTTATGGTTTCAGCACCGGGAAAGGTCATTGTGTTTGGCGAGCACGCTGTGGTTCACGGCAAGGTATGTTGCTACTTGGCAGGGCACAAGAGACGCGCGACGCCTTCTCGCTCCCCTCGAGATCTAATGGTTTGGAGAAAACTGACATTTTGTTACCTTGTAGGCCGCCATCGCCGCCTCGATCTCTCTGCGCTCTTATCTCCATGTCACGACTCTGTCCAAGTCGCGCCGTACTATCACCCTCAGATTCCCCGATATCGACTTAATACATTCGTGGCACATTGACGATCTGCCGTGGGCTCTGTTCTCCCATCCTTCCAAGAAGAAGTACTACTATGACCTCGTTACGAGCCTGGACCCCGAATTAATAGCCGCTATTCAACCACATTTAACCGACGTCTCGACAGACAAGCCCCCTGCGGAGCGCAAAATACACCAGAACTCTGCCGCTTGCTTTCTCTACCTCTTCCTCTCTCTAGGCTCCCAGAAGTTCCATGGCAGCATATACACACTACGGTCGACAATTCCTATTGGTGCTGGTTTGGGAAGCAGCGCATCAATTGCGGTCTGCTTATCTGCTGCCTTACTGTTACAGATCCGCACGCTCTCAGGGCCACACCCTGACCAACCCCCAGATGAGGCACGCCTACAGATAGAAAGGATTAACCGTTGGGCTTTTGTCGCCGAGATGGCCATACACGGCAATCCGTCAGGTGTCGACAACACAGTTGCAACACAAGGCAAAGCAGTTGTCTTTCAGAGGACCGATTACGACAGGCCTCCTACCGTGACACCCCTATGGGATTTTCCCGAGCTGCCCTTGTTATTAGTGGATACACGTGCACCGAAGTCGACGGCTGTTGAGGTGGCCAAGGTGGCCAAACTGAAGAACACGCATCCAAAACTGGTAGGCACAATTCTGGATGCCGTCGACAAAGTGACCCGAACGGCCGAGGGTCTTATTGCTGAAGACGACTTCGACGCCACTTCAGATGAGAGCCTGCGACGTATGGGCGAATTGATATCCATCAACCACGGTCTCCTTGCTTCATTAGGTGTCTCGCACCCGCGGCTTGAACGTGTGCGGGAGCTAGTTGATTTCCAGGGCCTTGGCTGGACAAAGCTGACGGGTGCTGGCGGCGGTGGCTGCTCTATAACACTGACGAAGCCTGGAGTTCCGGCCGAGAGATTCAAGGAGCTAGAGGAACAGCTCGACCGGGAGGGTTACGCACGGTTCAAGACAACACTGGGTGGAGACGGTATTGGTGTCCTATGGCCCGCTGTGTTGAAGAACGGGTCCGACGAGGACGAGGAAGGCGGCATGGAGATCGACCTGGATAAATTCCTCATGGCCCCCGGTACGGAGGGCGTGGAGAAGCTCGTTGGCGTCCACGGCGGAAACGGTGAAAGAGAGGGATGGAAGTTCTGGAGGGTGGAAAGTCGGTAGCAACAGCAACGAAGTCGCAAAGCACTGCGTTGTTTATGAATGATACCTTTTGCATTTATCAATTTACTGTCTTCTGATGATTTTGAGCCAACGTACGCTACGAGTAAGCTTCCGGACCGAGCCGACCCGCTGGGCCAAACTGTGCGGATGATATCGCCAGGATCTTCGGCATGCATGTGAGAATTACTCGTACAGATGAAGATCATGCGCCTTGCATCTTTGCCGATACCTCTGAGCGATGCGTACAGTACATTCCATGTTTCATGGCATCTCTCTGCCTACTCCGTACATAGGTATTGTATTTAGTTATACCACATACCGGTGTATGGTAAATATCATACCAGACCGTACGACTTGACTACCTACAGCTACTACCTCTTACCACAAGTTGAGTTCCGACTTATGTCGTGAGTTGTACACATTGAGAGCTACCTACTTGTCGGGTTCGAAGCGAAGCAGGGTTTCATCCATTCTCGAACGCCACGCGAGATAGCTGCGGTTAATCTGTGTATCCTCTGATAGGGGTTCAATCAACATGCCATACTACAGGTGTAATGCTAATATCCCGAGTCTGACTCTTTATTGTAAGTTCAGGTGGTTCGGAATATCTGAATGATTGGCCATTGGGATGCCACTGAAGCTATCTTATAGCACTCACAGGTTGGACAGGCATGGGATTGGTATCGTGACAGGCAGACAGCCCAATTGAGCGAATCTGCCGACTGGTAATCAGTGAGTGAAATGAGAACGGAAACGTGGATCCAAGATGGTTTACAGACAGATGCGTGTAGTATGTAGGTAGGTAGGTAGTGCGACCGTAGGGGAAATCAGTCCGTGATTGAATCGGGCGATATCAGTGACAGGGCCGTATCTGCAATGCGACCAAACTGGAAATTGTCAGTACGGAATACGTCGAATACGTGCTTGAAAACTCAAGGACCAAAATATGAAGGAGAAGGTGCGATGTAAGTATTCCGTACATACTCGGTATTCGGACCTGCCTCCGAGATGGACTACGGAACACCGCACGGAAGGAGCGCCGACGGACTAGAGTTTGGGACCCCACCATGTCCAACGCTGGATTCCCACACACTGTCGGCTTTAAGCCAGCCAGCCAGCCAGCAAGCTTGCCTACTCCAATTCTGTTGACCAAGATTTGTCCATCTTTGTCTACCTCGGGACTTTCCCCGGCCACACGCAGCAATGTCGGCAAAGAACAAGGGGGGAGCGTCGAAAGCAAAAACAACTGAAGGTGAGCATTGTTCTTTGTCCTGGACCCGACACGTTACCTGGCCCAATAATCCGGGCAGACCCTGGATCGAAACCCGGCCAGTGCTTGCATTGCAACCAAGCCAACCCCCACGTCTGAACCACGCCATGGCAGCTAACTCGCGCGTCTGTCTCGCATCATAGCAGCCCAGCAGGATTCAACACAACAAGCACAGACCCAACCACAGACCGTCCGTGAGCTCGAGTGGCAGCGATACTGGGCCTCGAACCCCATCCACAAGATCGTCGAAGAAAAAGGCTTCACGAGCCTGAGCCCCGCCGACAGACGAACCTATCTGAACGTCGAATTAGTCCGCAGTCCCGGCGAGCTCGAGAAACTCTCGAAAAAGGGACAGCGCGAGCTCTGGAAGCAGCTGAGCGACGCGAACGTACCGATTCGTACTCCGCCGAGGCCGCGGGACGATCAGTGGGGTCGGGACAGGAACGGACGGGACTTTGGCGAATACACGGTCGAGGAGTACGCTGCGTTCCGACAGAAGCGTTGGAGACTGAGCAATTTGCATCTCGAGAGTGACTTCTTCAAGGCCGATCGGGACAAGGCGCAACGCAACGAGAAGAACCCGCTTACTGGCGAGCTCTACGTTATCACCGAAGACGATATCGAGGCTGAGAAGAAACGGCGTCAGGAGATGGCGAATATTCGCAGCGAGCTGTATGGCGCCACCATTGGTGTCTATGCGAATGATCCCGAATGGGACGATGTCGTGCCGATACCACAGAATAACTCGGAGAACGAGTTAGCCGCCATCGCGTATACCGAGGACTATGTTGAGGGTATGCAGGATGCTTAGCGATAGACACGGGGCTCTTTGTCTCTCGCGACTTTTTCGGGGATACATGGCTAACTCTCTACTGCAGCGATGTCCTACCTCCGTGCCGTCATGGCCGTCAACGAATACTCGCCTCGCTGCCTCCGATTAACCGAACACATCATCGACATGAACCCGGCGCATTACACCGTCTGGCTATACCGATTCGAGATTGTCAAGGCGATGAAGATCCCGGTCGAAGACGAGATAAAATGGCTTAACAACGTATCCCTGGAACACCTGAAGAACTACCAGATATGGCACCACCGACAACAGTTGATGGACTTGTACTGCCCTAGCATCCAATCCGACGAAGAAGCCGTCAAGAAGCTCACGGGCGAAGAGCACACATTCCTCGCCGAGATTCTCCAGCAAGACACGAAGAACTATCACGTATGGGGCTACCGGCAATACCTCGTACGCAAACTCGGCCTCTGGGATTCAGCAGACGAGCTGCAGAGCATCGAGAGCATGATCAGCGACGATGTACGGAATAACTCGGCCTGGTCGCACCGTTTCTTCTTCGTCTTCAGCAATCCGGCGCAGAGCACGCCGAACTCGCACAGCACGGAACACGACCCCAAGGTCCCCGCCGACATCATCGATCGCGAAATCGCCTACGCACAGGAGAAGATCAACCTCGCGCCCCAGAACCAGAGCCCGTGGAACTACCTCCAGGGCGTACTTGTCAAGGGTGGTCGACCCTTGGGTTCGGTGCGCGCGTTTGTGGAGACGTTCGTTGAGGACTTGAAGGTGGGCGGGACGGATGAGAAGGTCCGCAGCTCGCATGCGCTGGATTTGTTGGCGCATATTTACCAGGAGGCTGGAGAGAAGGAGCTGGCGAAGTTGTGCTTGAGTCGACTTGGTGAGAAGTGGGATCGCATCAGACAGGGATACTGGGAGTATAGGGCGCAGACGCTTGATGCTTAATCTGGGGACTACGCTTGAGATGAATCAATATGCTTTGCTGTTCCGATGAGAGAGAAGATTACCCCTGGGATGTGTTATACGTGTATTGTCATCCAGGCCAGTGAGACGAGAATCCCGTTGGCCGTCTCAGTCTCGTGTAGGGTAGCAAATATCAGAAGCATAAGGTGTTATAAAGACGAGTGAGATGTGTATGTAGGATGAGAGCTCGAATGGTCTCAAATCCATAGGTGTCATGCTCTGATGTCCTCAGAGGTTCTTCGACACTATGTTGGCGGTCGAGTCCATGTATCTTCAAGAGAGCTCACTGATCCGAGAAGAGCAATCCATTACCAACCCTCATTACGTATATACGCAATTCTGTCCCTATCATTAGGACTCCATCATATACGGCTTCATATATAGCATGAGAATCCCTCATTTTACCCCTTTCCCTTATCTCCCTACCTCAAACCCCAAACTTCTCCCGATACCGCGCCAACATCTCCATCGAAATATTCGACCCTCCACACACAACCAGCACAACATTCATCCTGCTCCAACTCTCGTCATCCATCCCCTGCCCCAGCGCCGTCCTCAACACCTTCCCACCCTCATACGCACTCGACAACGTCGCACCACACGCAACCTCGACCAACATCCGGGCATCATCCACGAACTTCGCACACGCAGCCACAGCCTGTGCATCCGAGACCACGACACTAATCAACCCCGTCGTCTCCGGCGGCGGCGGTACAACCACATCGTCGCTTCTGAAAGTCACGGCATCATACTCACGGACCCAGATGTACGTCTGCGGCGAGACCTGCGGTGCGCCCAGACTCGACGCTATGCTCGTGATAGCGGGGAGAGTGACGAGTTTACCGGCGCGGATGGTCGCGGCGAGGGAATCCGCGCCGTCGGTCTCGAGGGCGAGGACGACGGGGCGGTCATCGGAGAGGGAATCGTAGTTCCGCTCGATGCCCTCAATAATACCGTTGAGGAGACCGCCGCCGCCTACGTTGCAGACGATGGCGTCGATGTGGCCTTTGGTAGGAGATAAATTGGTGGTTGGATTCGGACTGGAAGGGAAGAACCCCTTTTTCTCGAGAGCGTAGAGCTCGTCGACGAGACTTGCGTGGCCTGTCCAGATCAACGGGTCGTCGAATGGCGGAACGTAGACGCCTTCTTTGTCCTGCTTCACGGACAATTGGCACTGCGCGTCGGCTTCGGGCCAGGAGGTCCCCACGCGATGCGGCGTTGCGCCGAGGGCGGACAGTTTGTCCAGGACGTGCGCGGGCGTCTGGTGCGTGACGAAGACGTCGCAGGGCTGGCGCAGGGTGCGGGCGGCTTCGGCGCAGGCGAGGCCGGCGTTGCCGCCGCTGCTGCAGTAGAAGTGGGCGTGGCCTGTCCGGGAGTGGGAGAGGTGGCGGGCCATGAGGTGGCCGATGCCGCGGGATTTGAAGGAGCCTGAGGGTTGGAGGTTGTCGAGCTTCAGGAAGATGTTGCAGCCTGCGATGCGGGAGAGCTCGGGGGAGGGGATGCAGGGGGTTTCGATGTAGAGTTGTAGGGGGTCTGGGATTTTGGAACCCATTGTGATGTGTGTGTTTGTATAGGGATATATATATGTGTGTGTGTGTTTGTGTTTATGTTGATGTTGATGAGGATGTTGATGATGGATGAAAGGATGTGAGCTCTTCTTATACACGCCCGTCCGGACTCACTCCACGGCTTACACGCCCCGATTCTTCTACGTACTTCCAAACAAGTACTCTAGACAAAGCTGTTTCTATCGAATACCTCGATGTATCCTGCGATCGGCATGAAACTGGTGGTATTGTTATTCCGTATGTATTATGAGATGTAGAACGGATGAATCATGGAGGGTGGATACTATAGTGCAAGGATGAGAGAAAAGGGCGTCCGTTTCCCCCACAAAATAGTCCATCCAGGCGCCCGCGGGTGGTCCGTCATAGTGTCGGGAAGGGTGTCCGGGACCGCACTCGGTACGATAGACCGAGGATGTCTTCTTCTTCGGAACCATCGCCCCCGGACATCGTGACAGTCTCTTTCTCTACTTCTTGGATAATTGCAGGGTAAAAGATATGAAAGATATGAAAAAACGAATAAGTATAGGGTAAGACGAGGCGTATTATAGGGTAATGATTTCAACGACGCGTTTCTCGGCCGACTTCATCGCTGTCCAATGGGTTTGGTTACCCGTCCATTGTGCAGTGACTCGCCGTGCATGTCCCGATGCTGGCCGCTCGTGCTGAACTTGGTGATTGGATGGGTTCATACCGATTCTGTCTCTCAGCTTTGATCGCTTCGAGTGCGCTAAAGTGAGAAAACGAGGACTCAGTTGTCCCTATCATGGACTCCATCCATCTTCCTAGTGCTGAGCTAAGAGAGTCGAAGTTATTTACCATCAATGATTGAACAAGCATAGGGTATGTAAAGAGATATGTTCTTGGTATTTCGATTGGAGTACTAGAAAGAGAATCAACATGTTTCTATACAAATCTGCGGTGTCGTTGTCCGGCATCATGTACAGAATAGTTCGATCACCCACATTGTTGGAGCATGAATGCAGGTACGCACACCCTCGGCTTTGGCGTCGGGTTGGCGTCTCTGGGCCGGTGATAGGTCACCAGGTCCAATGCTTTGCCGGTCCTCGTCGGCCAATTGTCAATGAATACTCGATGGCTTGAAGTGAGACATCACTGTCTCAGATGGCCGATCGAGTACGAAATACGGAAACCGGAGGGGTATTTCCAGAATCCTCCGTTAGTGTAATATACTGGGTAGGTGCATGATCTGAATCCCACAGCGAAGACTGAATTTCGCACTGTCTGCACAGCGACTTTAACAACTTCGTCGCCTTTGAGAAGAGCTTCGACACTTTTCTATACTCAACAACATATTCAACAAACACCATAATTCGACACACGATTTTTCAATTCGCCTGCGCTTTGGTCAGTTCCTGCGGTGCATTTATTAAGCCGGTTATTCACGCCCTTAGAGCTCCAAGGTTGTGATATACCTACCAGATCTCTAGGCTGCAGCATCGCAGCTTACACGGGAGAGCAGCTGGAGCCTCAAGTACCGATCACCACAGTATCACGACATCGTGTGATATCTGGACTCGAACAAAACAAAATTTCTGCCAAAGCAAGGAAGGACTCGAATACAAAGTACATCCACACATTAAAGGCACATATCAGGAGAGACATCAGTCATCATGTCGAACCTACCCGCCCTGGATACGCAGATCAAAGTCGCCAGCGAGGGTGAGTAACATTCTTTCTCCTGTCACCTCTTTCTCATATCTACCTAATAATTAACACTCATCCAGCCGCCCAACACTTCATAGAAAGCTACTACAGCGCCCTCAACAAGCGGCAGCCGCTGGCGCAGTACTACGCCAGCATCTCCAATCACCTCAAGACCGCCGTAACGCCCGACATCAGCATCAACGGCAAAGTCGTCAAGTCCGTCGCTGAATACGAGAAGATGCTCGACGAGCAGGGCAAGCCAGTCGTCTACGACGTCACGTCGTACGATGCGCATCCGCTCAACCCGAGCTACGTCCTCGGTTGTCCTGACGCGCTGAAGCTGCCCGCAGACGAGACGGCGCCGGGTCGCGGCCCCATTGCGAAGTCGATCAAGTCCGGGGATCGCGTCAGTTTTATGATTCTGGTCAGTGGCGTCGTGAAGTACGGCAAGCCGGATGGTTCGACGCCTGTTGTCGGTGCGAAGGAGAAGGACAGGGCAGAGAAGAAGGAGGGGACGGATAATGAGAAGAAGACGGATGAACCTGATGCGGCCAAGGAGCAGCTTCAGAAGACGTTTAGCGAGTCCTTTCTGATGGTTCCGCATTGGGAGTCGCTGGTTCGCAATGCGCCACGCGGATTGAGGCCGTATCTTATTGTCAATCAGAATTTCCGGACTCTGTGAAGGATGAGACGAGGGATGAGGAGAGGAGCTGGTGAGGGATGATGGCCGTATGTCATTTGCTTTATGTTCAGCAATGGCACAACGTGGTAACGGCAAGGAAATGCGAATACTGTCTTCTACGTCTCAGAGCATGGAAGCTCTGGCGTGTGTAAGAGGCAAATGGGGAATCCGGCCTCGGTTCAGCCATTCGACTGTCGGACGAGCATGCATGGAGAAGGAGGTACAAGTGCGCAGTTGAAGGGCTGGCCTGAACGTCCATTGAGCCACCCCTTCGGATTCGTCTAGCGAGAAGCAAGACGTGAATAGCTAGAAACAATGCGTAGCAGACCACCGAAATACTACATCGTATCGCTGGGTCGTCACCCAGGAGATGTCAAGATCCACCAGTCTATGAATCTATACCATGAGTGCCTCATCGTCGTGACTATTCCAGCCCTACCTCGTCAACACCACATCACAACTTTTCACAAACCCAACACTCACCCCATCCGACTCCGATCATAAACACACTCCAAATACCCCTCAACCCCATCCTCCTTACGCACCGTCTCCCTCACAAGCGTAAGCTCCCCAAAATAATCCGCATCACCAACCCGCACGAAACCCATCTTCTCAAACAACCGCACACTGCCCCCATTCTCCTGATGAATCTTCACCACAAACCGTCCACACCTCTTCCCCACCGCAAACTCACGCATCAAACCCTCCATATTCCGTCCCAAATACATCAAGAACGCGCGCAGCGCGCTCTCGCCTAGACCGCGGCGACGATCGCCGGCGTTCGCAATCATGATGTCGATTTCGCCCTTTATGGCGTCCTCATCCTCTTCATCGGGTGTCAGGAAGAGATTGATGTCGCCGATTATGTCCTCGGCCGCGTGTGCCGTGATGGTGTTGTTGGATGGTGCGGCTTGCGGCCGCGTGATAATAAAGGTTAGTTTGTCGCTGGATGTGCGCCAGGATTGCTGGTTTTCGTATTCCTCTTCTAGGGAGAGGAGGGAGGAGGCTGTGGCTTCGCGGAGGGCCTGGGGAGCGTTAGTCTATCTTTTTCTATTGTGTGGGGTGAGAAGTGAGGTGGGATATATGAGTCCTTATGGAGGTATGAGGCAGGGCTTGGATGGAGATGCACTGGATGAGAGACTCACTTCGTCCAGCATCCACTTATGATACCGCTCGACATGGTGCGCATCGTACGGCACGAGGACGATGTTCGGCGTGTAGATAGCTTTCTCATGTTAGCTCATTGTTCGTCGCTCTAGTTCCATCTCTCATCCCAAGACATTTTTCACACCCTTTCATTCTTTGGACGTCTTTGCCTCATTTCATATAGGTGAGACTCACCGGTGTTCTCGTTGAGTTTCATCTTGGATTGGTTTGAACGAGTGAGTGACTGAATGAGTACCTGGTTCAGAGAGAATGAGAGAAGGGGAGAAAAAGTTGTAGGTAATCCGTAGTTGAAAGCTTTTTGTATCCCGGCGGTGTTTTTGGCGTGCTGTGAATTTGGCACGCAAAAACGTCCCAACTTCGGACGTGAGAGTATTCACTTTTTACTACAAATAAACAGACGAAGATCACGAAAAGGGTGAGTGTATGTCTTTTTAATTTTCAATCTCTTTTCGATTTCGAGATTTGTGTTTTCTCATGCGATGCCTAGCTACTTTACACATTTCTACCATACGCTTGCATGTCTGTATAATACAAATCAGATCAACCGTGTAAATACACAACAGTTAGCTCTGTTCTTCCACTTTCCTTTTTCTTCTCTCATTCGCTTGAATACTTTCTTAGTCTTCAACAGGCAATGGAGGGAAGAGCATGGTTATTTGTTCTCCCTCGCCATACGAGTCATCGACATAAAGTACGGCATCCTGGAATGCTCGTCTATCAGGTTTAACGCCGAGTGCGTTGAGGAGAGTCGCGGACTTCTCAGGCATGAAGGGCTGCAGGAGAATGCCGGCAATGCGCAGAGCCTCTGCGCCTAACAGGATGACCTGGTCGGCATGCTCAGGGTTACCCTTGGCGTGCATAGCCCATGGCTCTGTATTTGAGATCATCTTGTTTGTCTAGTTTTTTCGTTAGTTGCCTGTTATGTTGCGTCGTGTGTAGGGAGAGAGTCGAATACTTACCTCGGCGAGTATCTCTATGGTGTCCTTGAGCGCCGCGCCCGGGTTCAACGCCTTCATGTGAGCATCCACTTTCTGTGTAGCTTCTTTCAAAAACTCCTGATGTTGCTCTACGAGCGGCAACAGTTCCATAGCCTGGATTTCCGTCATTTTCTCGATCGTTGGCCTGACGTTCCATTTCTTTGAGCGTGTGATGCGATTAAGCAGGTTGCCCATTGTGCCTAACAACTCCCTCTTGTACTTGCGGACAAGTAACTCGTTGTCGTAGTCGCAGTCATTGGAGACATGGCCGCCATGGATCAGGTAAAACCGCAAAACATCCACACCCCAGCGATTCAGAGCCACGAAAGGATTGACGACGTTTCCGATCGACTTGGACATCTTCTGTTTGCTCATCAACCAATGACCGTGGCTAAGCACCTGCTTCGGCAGGGGAAGATCCAATGCCATGAGAAAGGCGGGCCAGTATATGCAGTGGAATCGAATAATGTCCTTTCCAACGACGTGGACGTCGGCCGGCCAGGTTCCGGTACGTCCGGTGCCTGGGGGCCATAATGGGTATCCAGCAGTGGTGAGGTAGTTCACGAGTGCATCCAGCCAGACGTAAATTGTTTGAGACTCGTCGTGTGGTACGCGTATACCCCAGCTCAGACGACTGGAAGGGCGGGAGACAGAAAGATCCTCGAGATTGTTTTCGACCCAGTGTACGACCTCCTTGAACCTGCTCTCCGGAACCACCCAGGATGGATTCTCCTTGTAGAACTCAAGCAATCTCTCGCGGAAGGCAGTCAGGCGAAAGTGGTAGTTCTTCTCTTCAGTCCACTCCACGACATTACCGGTTTCGATGGAGACGACGACGGGTTTTCCGGTTGAAGGCGACACGCGCTTCTCAACCATGTCCTCGGGATAGAAGGTCTCGTCGCTCACGCAGTACCAGCCCTCGTGCTTGTTCTCGTATATGTACCCCTTTTCGCGCAGTCTATCCCAGAAATATCCGACGGCTTCGCGGTGCTTCGGGTCGGTGGTGCGAATGAAGTGGTCGTTATCGATGTTGGCGGCCTTCGCGAGAGACTTGAAAGACTCAGCATTGGTATCACAAAGGACTTGCGGGCGCAGATCCTGCTTCTCGGCGGCTTGCTGGATTTTCATGCCGTGCTCGTCGGTGCCGGTGCTCAGGACGGCCTCGCGGCCCTTCAAGACTTCCCATCGCTTGAGGACATCAGCAACTGTCATGGAATAGAGATGGCCGATGTGCGGGGCTGAGAAGGATTAACCAGGTGATCGTGACAGGCAGCTAGAGGTAAGATGCTCGGTCCTTACTGGAATTGACGTAGAAGATGGGCGTCGTCACGTAGTAGGGCTTGCCATCCTGTTGCTGCGAGAGTTTGCTGCCGTTTTCGCTGCTGCTGCTGCTGCTGCTGGTGAATCGGATCCCTGCAGCTCGAGCTTGCTGCGTTCTGCAAGACTGGCATACCCAGCCATGCGACCGAATTGACACTCTCTTGAGCGTCAGAGGCCGCCGAATGGAGGCAACCAAGAGGCGCTCCATGGCTTTATTCCATTGACTAAGCCCGATGAACGAAGCTGTTGTAAAGATTATGGCAGTCAAGTTCTACCTAGCGTGAGTTGGAGTCGCAAGAATGATGTAGGTATGTACAGTGGGGTGAAAAAAATGAAGCGCACTTTTTTTAATTAGCTCGCGCGCGCGTTTCGCGTCGCACTTCCCTCCTACAACCTCACCACTACCCACGCACCACAAATGCCA